>SNQJ01S0118048.1:0-22492 GCA_010110895.2 Picea sitchensis
CATTTGGAGCTCTGCTCATGTCAGATGTCTCCCCCTCAAGGAGGAAAATGACCATTACATATATTCTAAATATTAATAAAGGTTTCCTTACTGTGCTATTTTTTTTATTATGGTTCTATTATTTGTTTTTTGTGACTATATTTCCATCTACCTTGCTCTATTTAATTTATTTCTGCAACTATGCTTTGCCTATTTTTCTCTGAATATTTTGTTTCAGTTAAGAAGGAACAATATAGTTCTTCAACTACCAGCCACAATAGTAGCTACTAATCCAATAAGATTCAACCAAACTAGAACTAGAGACCTTATTGCAAACTCCACGTTGAAATAGTCCATTTTAACCAATTGAGCTACCCCATTGGAATACATATGCATATGTGTATCTATGTATGTATGTTTCAAAGAAGAAATAAAATTTTAATTAAAACTAGTTACCTTTCTAACTAAAGCATGATGGAAAAAGGCATTTTATCTAGAAGGGTTGCTTGCCAAGTAATGGATTTAGGAGAAATATGGGCATAAAAGGTTGAGAACAATTACCACATAGACTTGGAAAAGGTGGAACAAAATAAGGTGTTTCAGTAATTTTAGTCAATTGTGGGATGAGCATTTTAAGTTTAGGAACAAGTAGGTGAACAAGAGAATGGAACTAGTAAGGCCTCGTAATAAGAAGGATGAAAAAAATAAGGATTTCCTTGATTATTTAGGGTATTTCAAGAAACCATTAAGAAAAAAGTGCCAAGTGTTTATTTAGACTTGAGTATCCAAATTTTGTTTAGGAATACATCTAATATAGGCCTTCCATCTAACCAAAATAACTGTCAATTTATTTATATTTAAGGAAACCCTTAGAAACATTCCACAACCAACCTTTCCACTAATTCCTTAGGGATTAAACTCCAAGCCAATGAAGAGGAGAAAATCAAGAATGAAACTCTTCACCTTATTTGGTACCACCCTATATACATTGTTCAACGTGAAGTTTTCCTTCAATCCTAGATCAGGAATTCAATCCCTTGTGACACCTTATTCTACCACCTTGGATTTAAGTAATTAAATCATAATAATTTGCATGATGGCATGGAATTATTGGGTGTTAGGGCATGTGAGTATTATGTTGAATGAACCATATTGTAATCATTCATGATGTAATTATTTTTGGTACCAATCACAAGGAGAAGGCCCAACTAGTGAATGATTAAAAGTGTAGGCATAAGCTTAGGCATGATGGCCAATATCTAGGACTTGCTAGATGTATGTGACATGGAAAAAATATATGAAACCATGTACATATTAGATAAAAGTTAGGACACAATGGACATCCTAAATATGATGGACATCTTGGACATAATGGTATCTTTTTTTCTTTTCTTTTTTATGTCTTATGTAAAACGTGAATATGCAATATAATGAAAAATGTTGAATATGGTAGCTAGGAGCACAAAGGGACCATGATTCAATAAAAGGGGAAGTTGAAAGGGGTCCCATGGGGAAATAACATTTTACCATG
Source organism: Picea sitchensis (assembly GCA_010110895.2). Lineage (NCBI taxonomy): Eukaryota > Viridiplantae > Streptophyta > Pinopsida > Pinales > Pinaceae > Picea > Picea sitchensis. Next base: position 1,511 of record SNQJ01S0118048.1, read on the forward strand.
TGTTACCTCAAAACTCCCTTCCTTTTAAGCATGTGTCATTATGAAAACTCACCCAACCTTTAACTTATGTGCCCAAATAATAATCCATTGGACCTATTTTGTGAAAAGAAATACACATCTAATGTGAAAAAACTTATATATTGTGTATTTTGTAAGGAACATATTCTTCAATGTCCATTCTGATCCATGCTAGTTGAATTATCTCCCATGTGGGAAACTTCACATGCCCATACCATCAACCCATGAGCTTGAAAGTGGGTGTGATCTTATTGTGAACCATAGGGTTCTATTGTTGGTATGAGATAGTATGGGCTAGATTGGAAATAGAATCCATGGTTGTTATGAGTAGAATTATTGGAAAAGATGGGAAGACAAAAATGTTATGCACGTGTTGTGAATTGACTATGTTTGAGTTGAACATTGCAATATTAGATCTCCCTAAGGACAAATTAGTGGCTTAAACTCTTGTTGTCTAGATTGTTACACTTCTTGGGATGGATTTCTTAAGGGAGTGACTTGCACAAAAAGGAAATATGAACTTGTGTTGTGAATGGTTAAGAGAACAACATCCATAAATGATGGAATGTTGTTTAAGGTAGTTGAAGATAATTGTATTGAGGAAATTCATAATAGTGTCTAGATATTGTGTAGTCATGAGCACTATGAGTTGGGTTGGGTGAGAGAAAAAACTTATAAATGATTCTTCTTCCTAGTATATTCGTACCCTAACTTGGGTGGCATTCATAGTGGGTCCATATGGATGGAAGGTGGATTACCCATATGCAACTAGTTTCCTAGATAGAATTTAAACTAAATAGCATATATATGCTTTGAATTATTGTACTCAAGTGCTTCGATTCTATTTGGAAATGGATCCTATATATGAAATGATTTATATTCTTCGTGAAAATGAATGGGGACATGAGTTATTATGATATCTAATTTATAATCATATGTATTGTGGATTCAAGTGTTGTTATAAATTTTATGAAAATAAACTAATACATTTAATTGCATTAATAATTTGTTTAAAGGTTACTATCGCATTATGCCTCGAAATTGGTTGGGAAAGGGGACGAAGAAGAGCGGAGCTCTGAGGAAACCCTAGCCTCAATTCGGCGCAGACTGCTGCAGACCAATTGCAGAACACCGGTGCGACGATTTTTTAGTGACCAGCGGAGGTCAACTGACTCCTACTGACACGACATAATGGGCACAGAAGAGGGGAGGAAACCCCCCTCATATCGCAATATCACCGCCAACGACTGCTTCGGTACCAGAGCGAAACACCCCACATTCGAGCCGCCTTTGCAGGTACGCGAACAACTTTTGGCCAGAGAACAAGGCCTCATGAAGGAGATGGAGACGAAAGCGAGAACCTCCCATCCAAAGGCACCTCGAGGATGGGAGCCAGGTAAATGCATACCACAAATGGAGAAAACACCAAGATACTTCATTAGATCAACCAAAGTAGGGGAACATACCCAATTTATGAGAGAACATGCCCTCATTGGCAAGTTCCTAGGTCTCTGGCCAACAGAGAGGGATCTTAATAAATGGATCAAGCACTGGTGGAACCCCAAAGGGGATTATGAGGTCCAACTCAGCTCCAAAGGATTCTTCACAATCATTCTGTACAATCCAAAAGACAGAGACAGGATATTTGAGAACGGGTCGTACTTCTACAACTCAGCAGGGCTATTCTTACGCTTCTAGACTAAAAGATTTAGCCCAGACAAGGAAGACTTCACCATGGCCCCTGTATGGATCCGCCTATATTCCTTACCACGAAAGTTCTAGCTAGAGGAGATTCTAATGGGCATAGGGAACACTCTAGGACAGTATGTCAAAGCTTCAGAGGCCACAAGACAGAGAAAATATACTTCATACGCTAGGATCTGTGTCTATATGAACATTTCCAAGGCACTCCCTGGAGCGGTGACTCTCGAATACCAAGATGAGGATTGGCAACAAACTCTGGATTATGAACACATTCCCTTTTGCTGTAGGAGATGTCATGAGCACGACCACCTCTTCAGAGATTGCCCCCTGATCAAACCATCCACCAAAGAAAATGACACCACACAGAAAGATGGCTTCACCACGGTTGCGACAAAGAAGAGAAACCCACCAAGGAGGCAGATCCCAGACCCCAGACAAAAAATCACAACCAAAAACTCTTATGAGATTCTGAACCAGTTGCCAGAAGATGAGGAAATCCAAGATCCACACAAGGAATTGCAACAGGCTCAAGGGTACATCCCAAATCCTCCCCCCCCTCCCCAAAGTCATGAAACCTACACATAAGAAAGAGGAGATGGGGATGGGGATACCCCAATGCAGCTGGACGACAGAGATCTAGCGAGCATAGATCTAGAAAAGCTCGAGGAGGCCTTGAATCAAAAGGACCTGCAGACCCTTCCTGAAGAACAACTACACAAGGTACATAAAGTATTTCTCAATTCCTCAGCAGGATCCACAACACGCCTGGGTATAGCCACGGACACGAGTTCAGGCTCAAAAAGAGTCCTCTGCGAGAATAAAAGACGAGGGTGAAAAACAACACAACAACTTATCAAGGAGGCGGGCAATATCATGATAAATTCAGGTCAGATCCACAATCTTTCAGAGGGATACCTCCACCCAACACCACCCTCTTAATGATGAATATCATCACCTGAAACATTAGAGGACTCAATGGCAGATCCAAACAAAGGATCCTCTGAGCTTGTATCAAGGCAGAAAACCCAGACATTCTAATGTTACAGGAAACCAAATGCGCGGGAACAGAAGCTGAAACCATCTTCCAGCGTATCTGGCGAGAATGCAACTCCATATCAATAAAATCGACAGGAGCCTCAGGAGGTCTTGCTATCCTTTGGAACCCATCCAATATCACTATCAGCAAACCCTTTTCAACTGTAGGTACAATAACGGCTCACTTCGAGGTCATTGGCTCGAATCAGGAAGGAGCCATCACTAATGTCTATGACCCCCACAACCAACAGGACAAAGACAAACTCATGGAGCGGCTTGAACTAATCAAGACTCTGGTGACAACTCAAAACTATATCTTAGGAGGCAACTTCAATATGATCCTATCGCTGGAGGGAAAAACAGGCGGCACCAAGAAACTTGAGAAAAACAGTGGTAAGTTCAAAACTCTCATTGATCATCTAAAGTTATTCGATATAGAAAATAGCAATGGCACCTTCACTTGGTCCAATCGTAGATCGGGCAATCAACACATTGCTTGTCGATTGGACCACTTCCTGATCACTGAGGAACTAATGGAGACAGGCTCTTATTTGGAAAGCCTTATTTTACCAAAATTTGGCTCAAACCACTGGCCTCTTGCTCTCAATCTAGACACGTGGGAGACACCCAAGTACAAGCCCTTTCGCTTAGAAAAATTCTGGCTCTCACACCCGGATTTCCATTAGCTAGCCAAATCCTGGTGGGCACAGGCAGAAGTAGACCACGACACCAGCATGTACAAATTCCAGCAGCGCCTCAAAAACTTTAAGCAGTTGTTGAAACAATGGAACAAGAACAACTTTGGAAACATACTTCAAAGCATACAGGACACAAAGAGCAAGCTGGAGGAGATACAAAAAACCTTCATTTCAGGATCTAGAACCACTGAACTAATGAGAGAGGAGGCGAAGCTCCAAGAGCAATTAGAAGAGAGAAGAAAGCAAGAGGAAGTTCTATGGAAACAAAAATCCAGAGTACAATGGCTCAAGGAAGGGAAAAGAACACAAAATTCTTCCACGGAGCTATGATGCACCGTCGCCATGTCAACAGAATCACCCACCTAGAGGACAACCAGGGAAACCCAGTCAGAGAACACTCTCAAATTGAGGCTGAGCTGATCAATTACTACCAGGACCTTCTAACGGAAACCAAGGAGGACAGAATGGCATCCATCCAAAGAGTCACCAGACACATACCCTCGCTGGTAACCTCCGAGCAAAACGTCACACTAACACGACCCATCACCCAAGAGGAAGTGGATCAAGTAGTAAAATCCATGCCTCCGAGAAGGGCCCTCGGCCCGGATGGGTTCACCACTAATTTTTTCCACCATTGTTGGGACCTGGTCAAGAAAGAAGTATGGGAGGTAGTAGAGGAATCGAGAGCATCAGTCCTAGTCCTACCGACTCTCAACGCCACCTTTCTCACCCTCATTCCGAAAGAATAAAGAGTCACAAACCCTAGAAAGTTCAGACCCATCGCCCTCTGCAATGTTATCTACAAAATCATAACAAAGGTGGTAGTCAATTGACTCAAACCCATTTTGACACATGTCATCTCCAAGGAACAAGCAGGGTATGTAGAAGGAAGACAAATCATGGATAGCATCATCCTGGCTCACGAGGTCATCCACTCCCTCAAGACTTCAAGGACCCCAGGTATGGTAATCAAACTTGACCTTTCAAAAGCTTTCGACAGAGCCAGCTGACAATACCTTCGAGCTGTCTTAGAATCTTTTGGATTCGATCAGTGTTGGGTGAACTGGATCCTAAATCTCACCTCCTCAGCCTTCTTCTCCATCCTAGTGAATGGGGTTCCATCCAGACCTTTTTCACCTTCCAGGGGCATAAGGAAAGGGGACCCCCTCTTGCCCTTCTTGTTTGTACTTATGGCGGAATGCCTGGGATGATACATTAAGGCAACAATCACCGATGGCTCCCTCAAAGGCTTGCCCCTGCACAACATTCATCCAGCGCCCTCTCATAGTCAATTTGTTGATGACACCCTCCTTCTGAACTCCCCAATGGCCCGGGAGGCCAACCAGCTTAACTCTATCCTCTCTGACTTCACTGAAGCCTCAGGCATGTCCCTCAACTTAGAAAATCCAAGCTATACTTTTTTAACACACCGGCTTCTGTTCAAATCCATATTTCCAGACTTCTAGGAATACCCAGGAGATCCCTTCTGTCCAACTATTTAGGAGTTCCCCTCACGAGTGCGGCTGCCAGATCCATTTCCTAGGATAGCCTTCTCCTTTCCATCTCCAACAGGCTAAGCAATTGGACCTTCAGACCCCTCAACATTGCTTCTCGGCTGGTCCTCCTCAAGTCCGTCTTGCAAGCCCTACCTACCTATCTCTTCACCGCCCTTGCTGCTCCTAAACAGGTTATCAGAGCCATCAGAAACCTCCAGCAAAACTTCCTCTGGCATGGTCACCAACCTAACAAGAAATGGGCTCTAGTAAACTGGGACAAACTCTGTACGCCAAAAATCCAAGGAGGATTGGGACTCCGTGATCAAGGGAAACTCAATCAAGTAATGGGAGCCAAAATCTGGTGTCGATGGCTAAAAACCCCAGCAACTGCCTAGGCACAAATGTGGAAGCAAAAGTACGCCCCCCTTACACCAGATAATCAACTAATCAGGCACAATAATCGAATTCAGAGTTCCAATATATGGAACACAGCCTGGAAAAATTGCACATTGGTCCAAAACCATGCCTTTTGGGAGGTCCAAAATGGAGAAAGCGCCATGTTCTGGAAAGACTCATGGCATCAATTCAAACCCCTGAACGAAATGGAGGAGCTATCCAATCTCAAAAGAGCTCTCAATCAGGATACCTCCCTAAGGGTAAAGGACCTCTAGAAACCTCAAGAACAAAGGCATCAATGGTGCCAATGGAAAGTCTCTAATCAGGATCTCAGGGTCCCAGAAAATCTCAATCTGTAGAGCTGGCAATTTCAAGCTAACCGCAAGAAAATACTCAAAAGAGAAGGGCCGAACATCCTCAGATGGGGGTATTCCACAGCTGGCACTTTCTCAATAAAAGAAGCTTACTTCCTACAGGGCAATCACCAAGGCAAAAACAAGGAGCCCATATGGAGCAAAGTTTGGAACCCCGCTCTCTAGCCTAAGGTCTCCACCTTCCTGTGGCTGGTGGTACACAACCGAGCCCTAACCTGGGACAACCTCAGGAAAAGAGGCTTCATTGGACCATCTTTCTTCATTCTCTGCTACCAACAAGAGGAAACCAAAGAACATCTCTTCAATGGCTGCCACTTTAGCCAACAAATTTGGGACCAAGGAGCGCAAATAATGCGCAAATCCAACGAACATCGGAGCAGCATCAATGACACAATTGAGAATTGGGACTCTATCACTTACAACAATCCCCTTCTGAATCACATCTGGCAGCTTCTACCAGGATTCACTCTCTGGCAAATCTGGAAGGAATGGAACAAGAGAATTTTCCACTCCCAAGCTTCCATGCTGGATGCCACCTGGGAGAAAATCAACTCACTAATTAAGGAAACTATCAGAAGTAAATCATGGAAAGAAGAGGACCTTAACTGTAACCCATAGGAACAGTGCATTCTTCAAAGCTGGCAGCCCATTCTAATCAATCAACCAGCACCAAGGATGCACAAACACCAACAGACTAGTCCAACCACCTGGTCCCCCCCTCCAGCAAATTTCATAAAAATAAATTTTGATGGGGCTTCCAAAGGCAACCTGGGACCAACAGGATATGGAGAAGTACTCAGAAATTCAAATGGAAAGATCCTTTGTCTAGTTGTTGGCTTCCTAGGGGAAACAACCAACAATGTGGCAGAGCTAACAGGATTATTGAGGGGTCTCCAAGCAGCTATTGACAAATATCACCACAAGATTATCTTGGAGGGGGACTCACAAATTGTCATCAAGTTAATCACCAAGATTCTTCATGGAGGCCATCATTCAAAAATCTCACCAAGTTGGAGACTCTCTGGATTGCTAGAGGACTTTACCCGCCTCCTCCAACCCCATCTCAGCATCATACCCTCCCACATGAAACGAGATGCAAATAGGACAACGAATTGCCTAGCAAATGAAGGAGTCGAAATGGAAACCGAACACTTCCGTTGGGAGGCCCACATCTCGGAAGACTCAAACATATCCACTCGGTGCCAAACCTTAGCCACCAGAGATCTACAACCCCCGGATGGGGTGCCACCTCGCAAACCAGAGCCACGCGGGACAACGTCGGGATGCAGCATTAATACATCCATCAGCGACCATCCCCTCAGTCATGAATCAAATATGAATCTACGCAGCCAAACCCAAGTGATGAGCCCCTTCGCACAAGTGATCGGCACAATGCACTAGCGTACTTAGCAGCAAGCCTTAATGGCTATGGCAGTCGTGGTTTCCCTCCTCCTTATCACCCGCCTTGATGGAATGGAGCGACATTCGCCCATCGCAGCGTCGAGTGCAGAGTTCATTTCACCAGAGCAGCAGTTTGGGGACCCTTTGAAGCTCTGGAGCATAGCCTTCCACCCGCAAGGAACCCTGGTCATCTCTAAGGTCTCCACCATGCCCAGAGCACGAGGTAAGTCGCGCAGGGGTGCCGCTTGGTACACAGCCAAATCTCGCCGCCAAAGATAGAAGAAATTTGAGCAGGCGCTAGCCATGGCATCCCTCCAAAGGTGTAAGAAACCACGAACGCCTCCAATGGTGTACGTGGAAGAGATTACCTTGGAAGACGCCATGCAAAGCTATCCCAAGCTCCCTTTGTTCATAGTCCCGGACAATTGGAATCCACCCATCGATTTTGGCTCAGATGACAAGCTTCCGCCTTCGAGAAAACTGCTTGGCTCCAGAGCCAATAGCCCAGCGGAGAATTTTACCACCTGCTATGTAGAAGAAGAGACCCCGTCCCGCACACAGGGAACCAGAGACTCACCCCCCCGGTGCACCTATGGAGGCGGTGACCCATCTTTCCAACCAACCGGCACATGCAAGTGAGGGAGCAACAGGGCCTAATCTCCCAGCCTCCGTCGATAGCCACTGGCAGGACCAACAACTCTTCACCGACTCGGGATACCTCGCTCTCATCTTCGATCTGAGGAGTCTGTTGCACGACCAGGTCTTTCGCCTCACCCGAATCGATCAACGACTCGACATGTTGTTCGCGGCTCATTCCAGAACTCTTCCTAAACGACAATGCCCAACGTGCGCGCAGGCTTACGTGCTTCCAGCAGGATGGCGAAAGCACGGGGACGAGGACGAGCTCATTGGATAAGAGGTTCAATGATGTTCTTGGTTAGAATTTTTTTTTTGTTTCCGAACCAGGCTTTTGCCCAGTTAGATATTAGTTATTTTGCAACTAGTTTTTGGCATACAGTTTAAACTTAATGGGTGGCAGTCCTGGTTTCCTTCGGGCAGGACGGTACTTTGATAGTTTTGTTTACTGGGAAACAAATGGCACAGGATGCTCAACTGTCTTGTTTTCCTGTTTAGGCGGGACAACTAACTTCATAAACAATCATTGTAACTTGATAATGATAATATAACAGGTCCTATCCTTTTTTACTTAAAAAAAATAAATAATTTGTTTAAATATTGTTAATACTTTTTACATTTTTTATTAAAAGCTCAAGATCAATTTATCAATACATTTTTTAATATAATGAAGTGGATCAACCTAGAGAACCCAACCTAATACGCCACATCCCTCATGACAATGTTAAAAATATCTAAATGATATTTATACAACCCAAAAACGAGAAAACCTTAAATAATACCTTTTTTTTTCCAATAAAATCAATAGCCAAGGGAGAGATTGTACCTTTGGCATAAAAGTTGCCATATCCTTCCACCACTAAAACGATTTAACCATATCATTGCATAAAAATTTCTTTAAAACAATTTACCCATGCCATTGCATAAAAATTCCTTTGCTAAACATATAATATACTAATATTGGATAATAGTTTCTCGATATAAATATGAAACCAACATGTAGGGAGCACTACAACCAAAATAATCGTTATTTTAGCCTATCTTGAATAGTGTCTAAAACAATTACCCATTAGTCAACTGGAACTCTTTTACACTCCAATCTTATATAATGCAAATTATTTATTTTTAATCGTTGTGCAGTAATGGTAAATAGAAATGGAGTTTGGATTGTGTTTATATATATATATATATAGAAATATAATAAAAACTATATATATATATATATTATTGTTTATAGTTAACTAATTTTTTTTTATAAAATGTAGAAAAAAATTAATAAAAGAAAAATAAAGTATTTAAAGTTTAGAGAGAAGAAAGTATATTATAATTTGATTTTAAAAGATATGGAGAAAAAAAAAACATGTAGTGAAAAATTTTCACTAAATTTTTGTAGTCTAGCTTTCCATATAAATATACTTGTAGTCAAGAATTTTCACTAAATTTCTCCAGCATAGGGACGTTTCCATTAGACTTTCATCCTTGGCTTTGATTTTATTTATAGGCTCTTGAGGTGGTAAGATCAAGATTGCATCAAATGCATCGTGCAGGTGTAAGCCATGCACAATCTCCACTCGCAGCTTATGGCTTTTTCCAACTTGTAGCTTTTAGCTTTCTTCGATATTTTTTGTTTTAAAGATTTAAAGGGATGATCGCGGGTTGTCCATTGGAAACCCACAACCATCCACATATGTTCCTAAGGAAATTTGTGGCCAGCCATGTCTATATTTAGGAACAACCACAACCTAGACGTCCTTTTGAAAAAAAAAAACTTTCTGTGAGATAATACATCTTAGTACAATTGTGTACTTTGGCTCATTACATCTTGTCTTAGCCTAGAATTCCAAATATGAGTATACAAAGAAAGTATTAGGGATGACAAAGCCTATGACATGGAATAAAATACAAAAATGTTAAATTGCTCTTCTCCATACACAACCCTAGTGCCAAGATTAAAGATTCCCTTTTTCCTGATGATATTCATACTTTGGTTAATTATAATTCTCGATCAAAAAGGAATATTCTTCAAGAAAATAAAAAATAGGAAGTTATTGATGAACCCAACCATAGGGAAAATGGAGGAGGGGGGTCATTTTCCCACACTACCAAGAATACATCGGCCCATCCTAGAAAATATGTTTCTCGGCCACTTAATGGTAATGGGAGGAAGAACATAGCTAAAAAATGTTATGATGATGGTGATGGGTATGATCCCCATAAAACTAAACAAAAAATTGTGCATGACATTGCCCTTGTCCCCAAAAGAAAGAGGTCCTCAAACAATGACAAGGGTGAACAACCTAAAGCATATGAGAACATTGCCCAATGGAAAGGAAGTTAGTGATTGTGATAGATTTCCAAAATGGGAAAACATGCAAATTGAAACAAATTGATAGTTGAAAAATTATTATGACATGCTTAAATACCCACTTTTGAAGACAAATCTATCATGTCACACCATGCCAGTTATAATAAGGAGTCCAAAAAACTCTAGATAGGTAGGGTCAGGGTTAGTGAAAAAAGGATTTATAAGACTAGAATGATGTTGTAGATATTAAGGGATTAGGACCCACTATAGCTCTGAAAATGCACCAAACAATTGAAGACATATTAGCACATTTTGTAAATGAGCAGTAGTAGGAAAATATTAAGTTGAAAAGAAGATTATCCTTGAATCTCGAGCCATTATTCACACAACCTCTTTCCATTAGAGAGCTTGATGTTAATTTTTAAGATATGCCTAAAAATTCCTTAAAGGATAAAGGATCTCAAGAACTATTATTGGGAGTCTAAAATATTATTATTGTTAACATTGAAAAAATAATGGTGTTATGATTTGAATTGTGAGAGATAACAAATATAGCTTTTGTGCTTACTGGAAGGATCTGCTATCTGAAGGAATTCTTCAACACTGAGCTACAAAACATTACATTACCACTTTTAATGGAACTATTGTGTGTATATTTATTAGAAAGCTCATTGACATGAGTGAACACAAAAGCAAAAAGGAGAACCTACCATCCAATAATAGACTAAAGCAATCTAACATGGATGGGACTATAGAATTGGCATATCGCAATAGTTGATTGCTACTTATGAAATATTGGAACATAGAATAAGTCAATTATTTTTCATAACAGAAGATGTTATGTCAATTATTTTTCATAACAGAAGATGTTATGTCAATTATTTTTCATAACAGAAGATGTTATGAAAGAGATGGACGGAATTTTCCTCATGAGAATTATAATTTGACCACAGAGGAAAAGGTGGAAGAAAAACTAAAGATGGAAAAAGCAACCATGGTGTTAAAATTTGATAGTCTCATAAGTTTCCTGAGATTTAAATTAAAAAATGGCTTACATACGTTAAATGTGAAGCATGGTTTTATTAATCATGAGAAGCACTTTGATCTAAATTCTATAGAGTGAAAATATTTTCACTTTGGGTGAGTGAAAAAGTTATTATGGGCCCCTTGCATGAGTATATTCAGATGTGGAAAAATAAAGAAATGGAGGTGATATCTAAAGTCTCATTAGTTTGTGAATCCAGTAACAAATTTTCCTATTTTGCGAAGAATCTATGGTGGTTAGGGTTGTAGAGCACCAAATTTATAAAAGTCATTTGAAGAAAAAGGGTTCATATTTTCAAAACATGTTGTCTTTACATTTGTGAGTACAAATCTCCAAGTTTACCCCTTTTCTTTTTCTTAGTCCTAGTCATTAATTCATACGACCTTTCTTCACAAGTGCACTTCATTAAGGTCAACTTTTTCATTTGTGAGTACAAATCTCCAAGTTTACCCCTTTTATTTTCTTAGTCCTAAACATTGATTCATCCAACCTTTCTGCTTCACAAGTGCATGTGATTAAGGTCAACTTTTTATTGATATCCTTGTTTTCTTTTAGCTTTTCTATATTTTTGGCCTAAAGGAGCTCAATCCCAATCTTAAAAGGTGAGCACATTTTTTTCTATTGTTTATCTAGATCATGGCAATTATTGTTTATCTAGATCATGGCAATTATGCAACACCTTTGACAACCATTATTCTTTATTTTGAATAACTTTCACTTTGAAATCTAATTGTTATTATTTTAAGTAAACTCCATAGAAAGATAACTGGGAGCACACAATTTTTATGGCTTCGGACTTTGTATTACCGACTAAAAATGTTGAGGATGTGTTCCTTTACATTCCTGGTCAAAATATTTTAAATCTTTTGAAAAGATCATTGTTATCTCTGTGATATTTTTTCTTGAAGATTGCCTTGGATGTATCTTTTTTTTACTTATCTTGTGGAGGTATGAAATATTGAACTGAGTAAATGAATTTCATACTTATAAATCTTTCTTTTATTTTATATTTTATATTTTTGAATTATTTAGTCTTTTCAAGGGTGTATGTATGCTTTAAAATAAAAATATGATTATTTTTTATGCAGGAGTATCGCTAGCAAAGCATAAATGGGAGACAGTTGGGCGCATTAGCGCATATTTTGAAATGTTTTGAATTTCAAAGATCAGTGCATTAATGTAATATCTGACAAAAAAATTTGAGCCATGGATATCTTTAATGATCGGAGGCTAAGCCATCGCGTAAGATCGATAGGAGATGAATTTTGTTTAATGTGAAAGATTGTAGTACAGATCTAGAGATTTCGCTCTCATCTGTCTTACTCAATATTTATTGTAATAAATGTTAAGTAGTTGATAACATTTAATTCCGATAAGATAGCGTAGAGTAGTTGGAGGGAAAGGCTCGAAGAGCACCCGTTTTGTATAAAGATTTGTAATATTGCCCAGTAGTGGTTGTTGTTGGAAGGTTGTTGATAGAAGATAGCCGATTTACAGTGTATATGTCAAGGAGTAGTGAAGAACAATGTATGAATGTATGTAATTTTCAGTTGAATGAATATAATAGAGGAATATTGTTCCAAATGTGTGTTGTTATGTGTCTGTTTGAATGAATGGTAGCCTTTCTGTTATTTTTCAATTATCTGTTATTTCTTGTTCTTGAATCTATGACTGCATTTGCATTGTTGAATGTATGAGTCACTGTGAAGAGTGAATAAGTTTCAATTGTTTCTCTTCATTGAGTGAGTGCAAGGTGTTCATAGTGTCCGTAAGGAGTGCATGACCGAGTCTATTTCTACTCAAAGCTCAGGAGAGTTAGCGTGAAACTTATGGGAGTGCATCAACATCTACAAGGAGTGCATGATAGAGTTTTCAGAATCGAAATATCAGGAGAGGTAGCATGATTCCAATCATGAGAGATAGAAGCGGTTGGAGAGCAGTCGCAAGGAGTGTGAAACCATCCACAAGGAGAAGTTAAGTTGTGGGTGAAAATTTGTTGCAAGGTGTGCACCGATCAAGATTTTGACTAAGTGTCAAAGGAGGTGTTCAGAGGAACCAGAGGAAGCTAAGGAAGTAAAGCTCAGGAGGGAGAGCAGTGGAAATTCTTCAAGGGAAGAATTCCTTGGAGTCTTCACTAAAATCAGTGGACGAGATTTGTTCTGAGAAGAGGGAGACGAACAATTCTAGACCATCAGATTTGGGAAAGCTACGCATAGGATAGTCGAGAAGTGTTTCAACACTTCGGAGTTTAGAAATTTTGAAGGCTTGACGAAAGTGAAGTCGTGAAGTCCGAAGTCGCGAATGGATTTCAGTCATTGATCGTGAGAGAGGCACGTGGAAACAGATTAAGGAATTCGGGAATCATAAGTCTGGAGGTTCACGAGAAAGAAACCTAGAGTTTCGCGAAGTCGCGAAACCCAAACCATAGTGGGGCCAATAGATTTGAGGAGACGCGTGGGGAGAGCTCGGAGATTCGGAGTAGCAAGTTTCGAGAAGAAGAGAAGGAAGAGTTCGGGATATCCCTGAAGCCTGAGTTGCGAATGGGTAAACCCACGGTCATAGTCGTGGTCACCAAGAAGAAAAAGAGACCCAAAGAGTTGCTTTGACTCAGTATTTTAAACGATCCAAGACCGAGAAGTCGAACAACCCTTTAGAGGGAAAGGGATCTGTGCCAATTTTAATGAATCTTTCTTATTAAATAAAATGTGGAGTTTAGCAACATAACACTATCTCGTATCATATGCTAAAATAAATAAATAAATATAAATCATTCAACAACAAAAGAGTATCACCTTTATAAAAACAAAGGGATTTCTCTTAATCCACACAAATATTACCTTCAAATTGATTTTTTTTTCCAAAGAGAAAAAGTCATCAACACTATTCCATAATTCATATAAATAAATAAAAACATATAAATATGATAAGTATTTAAAGAAAATTCAATATTATATTTTTTTTTAAAGTTTAAATTTTAATAAAAATACAAATTTATTATAAATTCACTTTTTCTTATTAATTTTTTTTTTTTAAATCATTTATCATAAAATACTAGTGAAGAAAAATATATTTATAAATATATAAGAAAAAAATAAATCATTAATCATGAAAATGTTATTGAAGAAAAATATATTTATAAACATATAAGATATTGATAAAAATATATTTATAAACATATAAGATACTTATAAAAATATATTTATAAGCATATAAGCCATTGATATATGAAACCTATTTACAAAACATATAAGAAAAAGAAAGAAATTATTAACCATGAAAATGTCATTGAAGAAAAATATATATAGAAATAAATTATTAACCATGAAAATGGCATTGAAGAAATTTGTATTTATAAATATATAAGACATTGATAAAAATATAATTATAAGCATATAAGACATTGATATATGGAAACAACATGTAGGAAGCAAAATATATTTCATAAACATATAAATATTGATATTAAATATTTATCCATTGAAGCAAAATAGACATATAAATACTAATATAAAGAAGCAAAATATATTTCATAGACATATGGAACCAATAGATATCTTGATTATTCGTAGCATGTATATCTTGAATACTACATCAAATCATTAACCATTAGCCAAAATACACAACTCATCCTCGCCATTTAGTTATTACAATCCCAATGTTATATTGATATTAAAATTTGTTATCAATATTAAAATTTCTTATGAGAACTCATGAAGCAATGGTCAATAGAAATGTGTTTGTGAAAATCAATGATCATTTCTTAAATATGATTTAAAAATAAAAAAATTCTTAACAAGTAATTACAAAATGAAAATGAGAAGTTTGGAGTTGTGTTTATATTTAAGGGGAGGGAAATTATATCTTGAGAATAGTGTATATATTTAATTAAAAATATTATTTAAATATTTTTTTTAGTTGTTATATTATTAATAAAATATGTGTTTTGTTTTTAAAAGAAATCTTAAATTGAGATTTTTTTTTGTGGTTTAGAGAAATCTATCAATAATTAAACAAAAGTATTGGTCATGTTCAAGGGATTGATCATTCTAAAATCAAAAGGAATAAATTTCTTAATTGTTTTTGGAGATTTGTCGATCATAATTCGACAAATGTGAAACTAGGTTCTATCTTAGAATTCAAGTCTCTTTAAATTGATTAAAAGAGCTCAAAGGGTGGCAAGAAGCTTTGAATTTATAGAATTTTATCAGGTGTTGATAGTTTTCAACCACCTACAAAATACAATGGAAAATAAAGGGGATTTTTTAAATGAAGGTCACTAATTCTAAAGGGGAGGATCCCTTTTAAATCATACCTTCCATGAATACAAGATTGTCAAACATTATAAGTTGTGTGGCTTTGATACCAATGGACAAGTGGTGCAAGGGTTCATGGGCAATGGAATGGGAATTAACCACATCATGCTACTCCATACCTCTCTCACACTTCTACATGCAAGGCAAGGGAGTGGTCATTAAGGGTGATTCGATGGAGCTCGATAATGCAGGTGGGGTTTTATTGTATAGGAGTTTCAGTATTTTCTTGTGTATGTGGAGGCTTAACCTTGTTAGTTTTAGACCTTATGGTTTTCTTTGCTTATGATTTGGAAAACGAATTTATGGCCTAGGCCCGTTTCACTCTTCTTGGAGGATTTTGACTTAGTAGATGTTTCATGTTCTATTTTTTTTAGATGCTCTTAGCTCGAATATTTCTTGGGTATTTTGGTAGTATTGAAGTTGGGACCTTCTCCAAGTAACTAAGCAATATGAAGGGTCATATGCATGCAAGTCGATGCATCCTCTATGAACTATCTTATTTGTGTTAGTTCCAGAGGAGGAATGCTAGGAAAATTGAGGATCTCCAGGCAGCTTATTCTCATTTCAATAGTAGATCATTGTCTCATATTGATACTCTGAAGGCCAAAAATGTTGAATTATCAATTGTTGTCGAACATCAAAGTCAACATATAGAGAAAATGGAAGAAAATTTCAACATGTTATATCAATTGCTTTTAGGTCTTTCCAAGAGCTCTCACTCCCTAACTGCTTTCCAAAAAATTACAGTGGATCAAGCGGAGCATCAATCAAGGATGAAGAAATATTTGAACAAATCCATGAAGACATGGCGAATGAGAATATATCATTGGATTTAACTCTAGGTAGATGTCAAGAAAGAAGCTATTAGTGGGCGTGTTTTCTTTTAAGATCGGGTTTTAATATGTTTTGAAAGACTGTTTTAGTGCTAGTGCTAGCTTGGTTTAGTAGGCTATATATTGACAAACTTTTTAACTATGTTTTTGTAACATCCCCTCCGTTACGACTTGGAATAACGAAGTACAATAGGTATTAATTTTATTTTATTTTTAGGAATTTAAAATCGTCATAGCATAAATTAATATCAATGCATAATCAACACGACATCATAATTAAAAGAATTACAAGCGACACATCATCGTAATCAATAAAGTCACAAAGTCAACGCATTAATATAAATGATAGTGACACATGATCAACACATAAACATAAATAGCGACGTCGTTCAACACATCACACTCAACCGAAGAAAAATATAAATAATGATCAACCATATCACTCAATGTATAAGGAACTACCTACCCAACCTACCCTGTAAGGTTAGGACCTCCAAGACACATAAGCAATGCTCAAGCCTAGGATTCATCCAATTGATTTTGACCACTTAAGGTCTCAAGGTTGGTGACTGTTTCGAGGAACAAGGAGGTATATATGCCCCCCTTAATCAATCACAACTCATGACTCCAGACTAGATTATCAGTCATACATCATCTTTATCTTCAAGGCGCAAGAGTAAGCTAATTACATAATCAATCATACATCAACTTTAATTACATGGCACAAGAGTAATCATCAATTTTATTTTCATGGTGCAAATAAATCTAATCACATAACCAATCATACATCACATTAATTCCAATAAAATAAAATAACTTTAAGCTTAACCAATAATTCAAACAATCAAGCAAAAGGTTGAGTAAGGAATGCATGAGAACAATAAAGGCCATGAGAGCATAAGTGCAACCTTGCTATATATAATAGTTATTCTAATCCTCATTAGTAAATTTGCAATCGTTTCCATTAAAATTAAGATGTAGCATTACTTATCAAGTGCTTCAAGTCTCTGTAATACAACATCTATATAAATAGATCAACTATGCTCTCCTTCATTTTAGAAATCATTTAAGAATGTATAAGAAATTTAATATCAATTGCGATTCCATTTAAGAATCTCATAAGAGATCAATCTTTTACAACGAGACAAAAAGAAATTAGAACCAAGGTACCATCCACAAGTAAGGCCCCATGAGTATCAAATTTTCATAAGTAAACTAGAGGGCTTCAATACTATTGTAGCCTTCCTTTAAGGACCATAAACATTTACCTCAATATTCAATAAACAATGTAGCTCTAATCCATTCAATGAATCAACATAACTACATAGTAGATGTGAGGTATTATGGTGCCTCCCATTTTCCTTATTCCGAGCTTCTTACCCAATCAATGTGAAATTTAGAGGAGTAATAGAAAACAAGATATCTAAGGGTTGGATAATAAAAGTTATCCTAGGATTACACTAAAGTGAATATTTACAACCAATATTTAATGGAATTATTCTCAACCTTGATTAATAGTAAAATATAATTCGTCCTTGCTTTGTTATTAATCATTATATTCAATATACACATATATAAATAGGTAAGGTTAGGTAATATATTGGATCAGATCTTATCACGAAACAGGGCATCTATCCCCCCCTCTCCTTCTACATGTCTTCAATCCCAATCCCATATCAATGATAATCATTAATACCTAACTTGCTATGCTACCCCCATAAAATTAAGGTTATAAGAGAGCTTCTTAGTTCTCAAACTGTCACGCCACTCTCATTAAGATGAACAACGATGAGAGAGCTCTCGCAAATTTCAACCTTGTTTAATCATCATGTAGGTTACATGAAAAAAACTAGGCAACGGTTATATAACACCTGGGTTGGAAAATCCGAGTTTAAATTGGTTACTGTTATGTAGTGCACAAGGTTCAAGGAGAATTCGTAAGGTGCTACTCTACACCGGAAGGTACCCCCTCACGCTACAGGAAGGGAATATAGGGTCTTCCTCAGAGATGCGACTTAGGGATGTAGTAGACAACACAAGCAAGAAAGGGAATTTGCGCAAGGAACACCAGGGCGGAGCCTAAGGGAAGTCTTACAGCGAACCACCAATCAATAAAAAAAATTGTTTACAAATGCGACCCCAGAGTTCTTGTCTCGGCAAGACGACTACCAGCAGAGAAGAGAAGGAAAAAAGGTGATCGTCGGATGAGGGCGCCATTGTGTTTAAAAACGGTTATATTTCCATCACTATCTATCCAACGGTTAAATTTCCAAACGGTTAAATTTCCATCACTATCTATCCCAAAAACCCATTGTGTTTAAAAACTAACCAGTGGTCGCCAAAGGACAAGAAGAAATGCCCATGAATCCTCTTACAGAAGGGAACATGGTCTGAAGGTCCTCGTCTTAGCTAACGAGTGAGGGAGGGTAAGGAAACATAAATGGTAGGCACTACGGGAAGGTTTTTACGGGAAGGTTTTGGTCATGCAAAGAGAGAAGTGCAAGATTTCTCTTGTGTAGGGTGCATTTACAACAACGATCCAAACGGTGGCAATCCAATCATCCCCAACCAACACCTCTCAACAAACCCAATGATCATTGCATGAGTGCCAAGCCAATAGGCTATGAGGAGGGGACCCACCAAGATAAAGATTACGCTCCACACCACAATCAACCATCAAATGTGAACAGATCTAGAGGTTGGGTTCAACACAAGCCCATATCGATATTTCTACTCTGCAAGATAGTTCTCCCAACAACAAAGGTATTTAGCACCTAGCGAACCCATCCCCACAACACTCATTATTACAGAGGGTAAACGAAACTGAAATTGGAATAAATCTCCCATGACAACGGGTTTAGGAAAGAATGGTCGGTGCTGAGTTCTTGAATGCAATGTGATCCCAGGTATCACATTGCTCAGTCAAGGCGAGGGACTATCACATAATTTAATGCCCCCTTTATGCAGAAGTGCAACACTTCGGAGCTATCATAGCTACCCAAAACCAGCCCCAAAGACAAGGAAATTATACAAGAATTCCCTTCAAGAGCTCCCCTTCATTGTAGTTGTTACGTTTTGTTTATTTTAGGTAAGCACACTAAGAATAGATCTAAACAATTGTGGAAGGAAACGCATTCTGATTACAAGATATACAACAACAAATTGTAAATAATAAAATCCAAGGGTTACAAGAAATTAGCGAATGGAACTCCCATATGATCAGATAAATAACAAGGAAGGTAGTATACACTACACCTGTCAATAACTTGAAATTTTGATAATCGGGGTTCCTTAATCTCAGTTATGCAACAAACTGTATAAATAAATAATCCAATCTTATTACAAATTAAATTGCAAATGAGAATACCATCATCGGATGAAGCTAGACTTGAATTTGTTCTTTGGTGGATGACGTTCCTTCAGACCTTTCGCTTGCTAATCGTAGAGACCTCATCGGTACCTCCCAACCAATGGTAGGGGTACTCTTTTCCCCCTTAGCCCCCTGAGCCACAAAGTGGCCACACACAACCAAAAATACTCTAGCTCTGAGCTTTCCTCGCAAGGTAGAGCCATCACTCTGTCCCAAGCTCAGTATCCCAACTCTCACAAGTAAAACCAGTCAAAAATTATGTAGCATAACTTTACCCTTAACTAGTGTGATCCTTTTTCCCTTTAGACCATTTTATTTATAGGAGTTTCCTTAATGACACATTCCCACTTGCACATTTAATTCACCTTTTTAATTAAATAATTTAGAATCATTCCCCCCCTTACAGTTGTCACCCTTTCCCTAAGTTGCACAAGTAATTCCACATTTTATTTTAATTCAATTCAATTTCCCTCACTTTCCTAAAAGTGCTCCTTAAATCACTCTTAGTTGTCTCTTTATTCCCCTTATTCCCAATTAATAACTGACGCCTTACTAAATCTGAGTTGAGTTAAAATAAGATTATTCTCTAGTTAGACTAGTGTTAACTAGACTTCTAGATATGTTTCTATGCATACACATTCTTTTATGCTTTATTCCTCTCTTATCGTAAATACCAATTTGGTATTTTTTTCACACATGTGTATTATATTAATTCTTTAGACTTATTTCATCTTCCTTAATTTCTTAAATTGATTTACCTCTTTCCTATTTTATTTTATTTATAATTTAGATTTAGTATTCTCACCAAACTTTAGACTTAGGCTTAGACCTTCATTTGGGGATTTAAAAATTAATAATTTCAATCCCTAATTAATTAATTAAATCTGTCCATGTTTAAAGATTTTACAAGATTCAAATATTCGCTCAAGGTTTTCTAGGCCACCTAGTTTCATTGACTCAAATTTTATTTACGCGATGTGCCCTTCAAGACACACTATGTGTTCCAAGGGTGCCACTCCCCTTTAACTAGTTTTGGTAGTTGTCCAACCCCTAGAGTCAACACTCCATTTGGGATACCTTTTGAGAGACTAAGGGATTCTAAGGAATAAGGACCCTGCCTTATTGCGCGCCCCTTAGAAATATTTGTGAGTGATTGTCTCAGTTTACCCTCACGGCATCTTGGAACTTTCGAACTAGGTAATCTTTAACCTACAATTCGAGCCACGATAAGAGTGTTGGTAGGCTGTGACAGGGACTCTGTCACACCTCTCCCTCAATATATGGTTTATGTGCATGGCCCCTTTACTCCTTATGCGAGTCATATTATGTCACATACCCACTACCACAATCAAATTTTT
>SNQJ01S0118050.1:0-27593 GCA_010110895.2 Picea sitchensis
CTCAAACTCAAAAATTTAAAATAGTAAAGAGTCACACGTCAAGGTCTAACATCATCAGTGTCTAGAGTCAAGACTCAAACGTTAAAACTGAAAAAACAATGAACTTTGAAAATAAATTTCAAGATGACCATCATGGAGTCAATCTCATTGACCGGTCCTCTTCATCCATCTCCTGCATGAAGTCATCATGACCATGAAAGGAAATGTCATCATCTGTCTCTGGGTCAGAGTCACTCTCATGAGTAACCAATGACACACCAACCAAACCATGTTGCATCTCATCTGGTGCATCCTCCTCATCTATATGTGCACTATCCTCTGGATCCACATCCCATCGTGTCGGCGGTCCCTTCCGATACTCAGGTGTCTTCCTATGTGCGAGACGTAGGGCACTGTGCACTGCAACTAGCTTCTCTGTTCTCTTAGAGTAAAGTCTATTCCTCTTGATAGAATGGATGAAGCTATATGTGGACCAATTCCTCTCTGCTGCAGAGGAACTAGCAATCTGAGACAAGAAGCAAATAGCAAGATGTTGGATCTCTGGAGCATCATCCCCATGCATGGTCCACTAACCAATGGGTCATCCTGGCCTAAGTCATTGGGATCTTCCCTCGCATCAGACTTGTTGAAGGGACCATTAAGACTTGCAACTTGCATCCACTGTCTCCTAAGTGTTCTACCCTCTTCTGCATTGTACATCTTTGTAATGGCAGCTCGAAATCCCTTCTTGACCTCTGGATCCTCAATGGGAAGAATTCTACCTGGCCTTGCCACATAGCATTTTGGGTTGAGTGCATACACTGCCATGTGCAAAGGTGTGTTCATTCGATCCCACCTACGTTTAATAATGGGTCGAATCTGGGTCGTATAGAACTCCAAGGAAGGATCCTTCTCACGAATGGCTACCTTCACTTGACCCAACATGCTATCAAAAGTCTCATAGATTTCTCCAAGACTAGGAGAATCTGTGTCAGTGTAGCGAATGATCTCAACTATAGGCTCCTTCGCATCAGATTTGTTGAAGGGACCATTAAGACTTGCAAACCGCATCCACTGTCTCCTAAGTGTTCTACCCTCTCTGCATTGTACATCTTTGTAATGGCAACATGAAACCCCTTCTTGACCTCTAAATCCTCAATGGGAAGAATTCTACCCATCCTTGCCACATACCATTTTGGGTTGAGTGCATATGCTGCTATGTGCAAAGGTGTGTTCATTCGATCCCACCTAAGCTAAATAATGGGTTGTCAACTGGTCGATAACTCCAAGGAAGGGATCTTCACCTAATGGTTTCCTTTACTTGACCCAACATGCTATCAAAGTCTCATAGATTTCTCCAAGACTAGGAGAATGTGTCAGTGTAGCCAATGACCTCAACTATAGGGTGTAATAATGACACCAAGGACCTACAAAATGCATTGCACATTGTATTTATTTGATGCTCAAGGATATGGGGAAACCTCCTTCATCAAGGAGGTGATTGATCGCTAGGAGCCGCACTAAGTTCATATATAACCATGCTTTAGTTCTTAGCCTCATGAGGAGACACAACAGAAACAGGGAGTTGCGACGTCCCACAATCACTGTTTTGTCACCAACTTCATTACTCTTCAATATGTTTTTCAATGTTAGTTTGAGTTGAAGCAACTGTTTGTTTGTGATGGGTGGGAGGATTCTACATATAGCAGGAAAGAGGATGGAAAGCCAAGTTAGATTATACAATGACTCCTTTTGGGAAGGAGTGGCAGAGGTGTGTTCAATGAGTGAACCTTTGGTAAAGGTCTTCGATTGGTTGATAAACGAAGCCAAAAATGGGCTATTTGTATGAGGCCATGGATAGGGCCAAAGAAGCTATTCGGCTTATTATGTGGGAAATGGTAGCCACGGGTTTCAGAGACAGATGTTGGTTATGGGATTTGATTGATACTCAATGGACCTAGATGCTCCATCGACCCATTCATGCAACAAACAATTTTCCTTAACCCCTGCATTTTCCTACAAATGCATCTTTGACTTTGATGACGAGGTGATGGAAGGGCTCCATGCTTGTCTCAGAGGATGGTACCCGATGTCGCAATTCACCTTGATATTAATCGCGAGATAGAGATGTAACGGGATGGCACTGGACTATTTGTCTATGAAGATGCTATTGCTTCAAGGAACATTTTGTTGCCATGTAAGTCATTAGAATTTAGAAGATAGTTCAACTTAGAACTTTATGTTTTTAAAATTCAAATTTCAATTATGTATTTTAAATTTATAAATTTATTTTAAAGTTCAATCATATTTATTTATGTTATCTTTCTTCTTATTTGTTATAGATGTTTTATGGCAAAACCATGGTGCAAGGGCACCAAATTTACGGAGATTTGCCATCCGAATCCGAAGTCAAACATGTACCTCTTCCTCGATGCTAGCAATTGAGTGTATTTGAAAAAATACACTCAAAGAAACGCACCAAGTTAGAACTTATGAGCATTTCTAAACACCACTCAAAGAAACGCATCAAGTTAGAACTTATGAGCAATTACATTTATAATTTGTAATTTATGAGTCTATGACCGCCTAATATATTATGACCCTCAAAAGTTAAAACTCATTAAATTTTTATGACCCTCCTGTGTTAGAGTTCTCACGTCAATGACTTGGTGTATGTCCACATGAATTTCACTCATGGTTGAAGCAAATGGATAGAATATCGGATGTGGATGCCATTTCCTTCGACAATATTGATGTATTTTATAAGTGGAGGGTGGAGTCTCAGATGCCTATCATGGAGGAGGCACCCCGCATTGGTTAGGGGATGAGGAACCCAAACGACAAATGTGCCCTTGAGGAAGCAGGAGGGGAGGGAGGAGGAGCAAGAGGAGGGTTCAAGATCATGGGGGGTGATGTGCAAACATCAACACAACCTTCCACACTTATT
Source organism: Picea sitchensis (assembly GCA_010110895.2). Classification (NCBI taxonomy): domain Eukaryota; kingdom Viridiplantae; phylum Streptophyta; class Pinopsida; order Pinales; family Pinaceae; genus Picea; species Picea sitchensis. The sequence continues at coordinate 2,927 of SNQJ01S0118050.1, forward strand.
GATGCACCTACTCCTACACACACCAATGGTCATCCACTATCGGATGCGTGGCCTTCACCTGCTAGGCGTGTCTCGACAAAACAACAACCCCTTTATCATCTTTCTCAGTGGAAAGGGGGAGAGGTGGAGGTCGACATTGATATTAGATAGCTAGCTGCTAGTTTTGTAACTTGTTTCATTTGTCATTGTATATCAAACATCTACGCACTCATTGCCATTGTAATAGAGGCCCCTTCCAACATTCCACATCTAATTTTGATAATTGCTTATTTTCATAATCCACCAGTGACTACATATATCTAAGGATTTCTCCATGTTTATGTGTCAATGTGTTTATCCGATGTTGTTGTTGGTTTATATGTTTAAAATTTTGAAAAAATGAATATATTTTGTATTTTTTAATGTTTGTCGTGGTTTCTCGATTTTTTGCCGACTTTTGCAGAAACATTTTTTTCCGGACCCTCGCCGAATTTTTGTCGATGCCGACTTTTCAACACCGTATATAATAAATATGATTTGATGGTGATATAACCTTTTCCCAAGGTTGGATGATGATATTTGATGTAATAATCCCTTGGTGTTGGTGCACCTTGAAGGTTAAACTTATGTTTGTGTCATATCATGGTGGGTTTTTTTCTAGGGAGAACATCTTTAATTTACATGTTAGAACACTTATTACAAGCAGACTCCCTCATTGGCACACATGTTCATGGTGATTTAATCAATTGGTAACTATTGAGGGGATTATGGTTTTATTTTAGCATTAACCTTTGCGCATATTACCGCTGGATTTAACCGCTCAATAAATAGTTAAATTTAATATATTTATCTAAATTAAGGTTAATAGCTTGGGTGCCCTACCTCATTGACTCCTTCAAGAATTTGACGAAAGTTAGTTGGAGTTGGTTGAGGCTTTATAGTGGTGTGCCCCCCTTCTTGAGCATAGTTATTAAGGCATGCATTGTTTTATTGTTTATTGGAGAGGTAGGCACACTTCTCTAGGGTGCACTCTTCTTGTTGGAGCCAGGGCACTTCTAGGTAACTAGAGGAGATCACTGCGTCTTGTGGCCTCGTGAATGGAGAAAATGATCCCGGTCTATGATGATGATCAACATCAGCCCACAAATGGTTTCCCCAACAACCCTCTCATTCATTTTTACAGCCTATTAGGTCAACCAAGGCTCATCACTTTTAAGCAACCCAGAGTATGTGAGATGCTAAGCCATCGTCACCAAGCAGTATGTTAGTCCTTCTTTATGCAAAGTGTTGTGCTGTTTGTTGGGTATGGATGAGGATCTGCATTGAAGTTGATAATGGATCACCTGGCTTGGAAATGCTAGTTGCCTTGTTTCAATCTTTGGTGGTCATCTTATATGCCCCAGTCCCTTTGTTGTCACCCCCGCCTGTGGAAAGGGTACTCATCAGGGTCCCCACAAGAGTAAATCTGCTTTATGTCACCCACCATACTTAACACTTTCCATCTAGGGGCCTCTCTACACTGTAATTCTCCGTCACAAATTTGGCAATGGGTCATGGTCCATTCTCTCATGAAGAGGGGGATGAAGGCCCAAAGGTTGGTTCAGCTTCAATGAAAAGAATAAGAAAACCATGCTAAAGAAAGAAAGGAAATGAGCAGCAAAAGGGACTAACAAAATCCAATCCCAAACTTGAGCTCTACTCTTTTAGTGCCCTTCCCAGTCCCAAATAGTACTGCTAATGGCTTGAAACGTTACAAAGGGGACTTGAAAATATAATAAAGTGGGCTAGAAAGATGGTCATAAAGGGGTCTGGGAAAAATAGAACGTAAATATGGGGTAACCTTTAAGAGCAAGCACACCTCCACAAAGGTGCTCATAGAAATAAATTGATTCAATGACTCCATGATCCATGAAGTAAGCCCCAAAACCATATCACTATCACACTTTACTCTTTGAAGGGTTTTTACTTTTCCTTTCACTCTCGAGACCTATCCCCACCAAGTTATTTTATTTCCTATCTGTGTGGCACACCTAATAGGGTTGGACAAGGGCTCTCCCATACATAAACTTGCCAACTCACATCATAGTTTTAAATCGAAATCCCAGATCGGAACTCTATTTAGGGTCCAACCCTCAACCGGAACCAAACCTAGAATAAATCATCAACCGGCTTTCAATGAACCTATTTTAAAAATACATTAAATATTTAAATTTTAACTAAAAAATATATTTTAAAGATTTTAAATCATGTTTCCAAAGCATTAGAGACAATTAGAGAGACAACATATCCAAAGTAATGCCATGAATATATCAAAACAACACCAAGTGCAATACATATATAGAGATCAAAACATAAATACATAATCAATGAGCTCTAAAATGGCCTCTACAACATCAAATAACATACCAAGTTAGAGTCAATTAATACTATAGGTGGGAATGCCAATGAAAAAATACAACATAGCCATAGGTACTTAGAACCAGATGGAAGAATCTCATAGCTCATGAGTCGGACTGCCAAGTAGGTCCCTCCATGTCATAATCATCAAGATTGGCATCACTACCATTGCTCTCTCCGCCATCCTCCTCCTCCTCCCCATCCAATGCAATCCGCGGCATTTGTTGATGTGGACTCTGGAGGATGCTCCCTCAAGAGGATCACCATCATCAAAAAGTGACCGGATCTAGCACTAGTTCATTACATCCAAGTTGCTAATGCCAACTCAACACTATCATCCAAACCCATATCATCAAAAAACACATCCCACATCTTTGTCTTTCCTTCAACCACTCTTCTCTCCGCTTGTATATAAGACTTAGGTTGGTGTGCACATACACTACTAAGTCAAATTCTGACACCTAATGCACAAAATAAGCAAAGAGAAGAGTTCAATAGAAGAGCTTATAATTGAGTGAAGGGTACATATTTACCGTGGTCGACAAAGAGTTCAACAATCAATGCCACCAACATCGAGGTACATAAAGAGTTTGGTTCTCTTGATTAAATGTCATCTATACCCCATACATGATAGAATCCAAAGTGAACCATCAGAATTCTGCCAACTTGGAACTCGAAATCAGTATTCAATTTTGAATGGGACCTAAAATTCTACTTTCTCCATATGAAGTCCAATGAGGTTGGAACCACTCTCAAACATCCTGAAACAATTAATGGTAATGTTAAAAATTTAAGTAAAATGATGAAAATGAAAGATAAAGGAGAATGTCACTTTTACTTTAAGAATTTTACATTACCATTAATTACTAGGGTGGGTGAAATGGAGGGGGTGGGGACCTCTTTAAATAACATTAATATGGCAAAATAACCCTCAGCTGCACACCAAAACACCTTACAACTCCATCTTGCATGAGAAAACATGAGCCATGTACTTCTCTGTTACTTTGGTTTCAGGTTTTAGGGGATTTTAGAGGGTTTTCGGTTTCTGGGACCAAACCGGCCGCCGGTTCGGTTTATTGACCGATTTGAACCGGTCGACCATCAAACCGGTCAAACCGGCCGGTTTCGGTTTCGGTTCAACGGTTTTTAAAACTATGACTCACATGGGGTCTTGGGCTGGTGTGATACTTGAAAGGGATACTGAGGTGAATTATTTTACATGGCTTATATCTTAAGTTGCAACTTACTTTGCATGCTTTAAGGACTAATGTTTCTTGTGAACCTTGGCTAACCATGTTTTATGCTTTGATTTGTCTTGAATGGCCTTGGCATGGTTCTTTGAAGGATGTCCTGGGCTTGCACCCATGACGTTGTGCCTTTATTGTAGGACTTTGGCACGTGTGATGGAGAGAAGTGGGTCATCCAGTGACTCACCACCCTCAGACATTGACTCTCACATCCTAAGAACCCTGAATGATGGACAAATGGGCTTGGTAGTAGTAGATTCAGTCATGATGACACATAGATGGGCTGGAATCCCCACGAGCTGGGCAGAGTACCCCAGGACTTATTTTGCACCAGGATGAGGGACGTTGCAACAATAGATAGCCATAGACAGTGTAGAGATCAGATGCAACTCCCGAGGGCCTGGACGCAACACCTGGATCCTGGAGGTTGGCCTTATTATGGTGATGACGTCACCTTCTAGGCTATGATACAGCTAGGGTTTGATGCACACATGGGGTACTGATGACACATGGCATGACATTTGGTGAGGAGAGATATCACTTGCTCCCACACTGCTCCAGATTGATGCCACATGGCCTTTGGAGGCCTCCTGCTTGCCCTAGAGACCTTGACGTCTCACACGTGTAGGCTATTTTGATTTATGTTGCATCTATTACACTTTGTAAAGGCTAAATGAGGGGTCGACCCTACTTAAATTGAATGTTATGTTATGTTTGTGGACAAAAGTTAGACGCTAGGCCTCATATATAAAGGCTAGCTCTCATTTCATTTTTGGATCATGATTCCCTTACCTTTGTGAGATACACTTCTGAAATTTTTTCCCTTTTTGGGGTAACTAACTCTTCTCTCTCATGCGCTATGCATGGAAAGGTCTCTTGTGGATGGATTTGCTGATTTTGGATGGATATTTCTGCAATTAGGGTTACATTCTCTTTGTTTCTTGGATGAAGTAAGTAAATTTCTGCAATTTATGTTCATGCTATTAATGTTTATGGTGAAATTACTATTTGTTGCAAGGTATCTTGTTTATTGAAACCCTAAGAGAGGAACATATGTTCTTCTTCCTCTCACAAGGTGATATTTGTCTAAAATTTGCTAATTTTCCTTGCTCAGGTTAGAACCCTAAAGCCCTAAAGTGCTAGCACTTTAAGATTTTAGCCCTAGACATTTGATCTTTGACCTAGTTGAATCTACCAGAAGGGAGAAACGGTTTCTAGGGCCCAAATGTGCTTGCACCCTAAAAGTCCTTTTCCTCAAGATCTAAGACTTAAGGCCCAAATGTGCTTGCACCTTGGGGTTTAGATTCTACCTCTTGGTTTCAAGTAGGCCAACCTTTAATCTTAGTTGCATTGAAAGACTCCATACCCTAGAAAGGCACTAATCTAAGAAGCAACTCTCTTGTTGAACTGATTGACAAACTCTCTCTCTCAAGACTCTCATGCATCCTACTAATTGTACTAACACTAACATTAACAAACTTACTAAATGATTTGCTGCTGTTATAAAGGGTTTGCTACAACCATCTAAATTATGTTAATTTGCTGCATACTCTAATCTGTTGGTGGCTTAACTCACTCAGAAATTGCCTTCAACAATTGGATAGTATTCTATTGGATGTATGCTTAATCTTCATGGTCAATTGTGGTGTTTCTGAGCAGTTATTATTGCTGCTGTTACAAATTACTTATTGCTGTTATAAGATTGGTTTACTGCTGCAATTTGCAACAGCTATAACAATCTAACTTGTCTAGTGTCTAAAAGAGGTCATTATTACATACTTCAGCTTGGAAGTTGTTATATATATGCTGTAAAGTGTTCTTGTTCCGAGCAGGTACCAAATCATCTTCAGACCTCCTCTTTTCCTTAACCTAGACCAATCATCCAGTGATCAAGATAGGGGGCGGTATGCTTGGCTACTAAACTTGCTATTTGATCCCTTGAGGTTACCACGGAAGCCTCCCTTGTGGTGGACCTCTTCCATCACTAAAACGAGGGAAGTTTCTATTTAGGTGACAATGGTAGATTCTTCCATAGTTACGCAAGATTTGGGGATCTTGTGGTGGGCTTTGCACGAGTACAAATGTTGCGATAACAGGTTGAACATCTTTATGACATGGAATATGAAGGAGTATTTTATTGGTTCATTGGTAAGGTCTAACCATCCTTGGCACATTCTCCTAGGGCACATTCATTGGAGAGTTTTATTATTTTTGGGTGGTTGAGGTAGTTACATGGCACACTTTTCTAGGGCGCACCTCACCTAGGTGCTGTCTCATCTTTACTGCATGGTTATTTCAGCTACCCTTATCATCTTTTGACCTTCATTGGAGAGCCCCCTCATCTCTTTGACTTGGCACATATATTATTTTATTGGAGGTGGTTATGGAGGGATTTTATTGGGAGGCATGTTGTGTACTTGGGGGGCACACTTGGCTCATGCATGCAGTTACTTGATTCGATTTCTATTTTTGAGCATATCTTTGGAGGGTGCACTGGTGGAGACACTTCTTGCTATTCTTGGAGATATATATTTTATTATTTCATTATGTTTTCACGTGGTGAAAGCCCTAATTCACCCTTATCTCCTTGGATTTGTAATGTTGGAAATGGTCCACTTGTATTTTGGGGTTTTGACTACATCATTTCTTGTGGAGCACTCCATATATTTGGTATCTTGTACATTCATCCATGAAGTTGGTTTCCTTGGGATTCACACATGTGGATTGGTTGTGTGCGTCTTGTAGACCGCTCGCTATTTTTGGAGGAGGTTGTTGTGGAGCATTTTCCTAGGAGGATTATTATACAGAAGGCGCACTTAGTGAGTTCTCCTAGGTGGACCTTGGATCCCATCCTCCTATGTGGAGACTTATTTTATTATATTTTGCATGCATGCATTCTTGGAGGGCGCATTCCATGTGTACACTTGTCATTTGACTTAGTTTGGTGACTATTTGGTGGTGTGCCCCCTTCACAAGCATTATTTGGTTCTTACCTCTCTCCATTTTTAGATGGGGTCAGTTGGTTTGGAGAGGCTTATGTTCGCATGTTTGATTTGGTCGACCATGGATTGAGGAGCTAAGTATTCCATTATTATAATTTTGGTTTGACTTGTCATGGAGTTAGTTATCAAATAATAATATTTTATTGTATGAGAGGAGAGACTCACTCTATAGTGATGATCTCTCTCCATTGTAAAGGTTGTTGGGATTTTGGGGATTGAGAAGCTCTCCCCTTTGACATCATTTGTACCTCACATGCTTGGAGCCTAATGGAATTTTGGAGGTATATCATTTTTTATGTGAGGCTTTCTTTTGTGTAATTTACTATTCATGTGTTAATTTCCGTTGTAGGAAACCTTGTATTGTTGATGTGAAGGCCTTGTAATGAACCAAGATTTGTTGGATAATGTAATGTGAGGATGTAACTCCTCTGAGCTTTATTGTTGTATCTAGCTACATCCAATAAATCCAAATTACTGTTACCATTGATATGACATCACCTTCATACCAACATGACTATTGTCGACCACTTGCTATTCTTAGAGGTGGTTATGGAGGACTCTCCTAGGAGGATTATTATATTATTTTATCATTCATGCATCTTGGAGGGTGCACTTAGTGAGTTCTCCTAGGTGGACCTTGGAGCACATCTTCCTTTTGGTGCCTATTTTTGGTGGTATACCTCCTTCTAGAGCATTATTTGGTGCATACTATCTATTTTTAGATGGGGTGAGTTGGCTTGGAGTGGCTAGTGCCCACATGATGTGACATGGTTAACCATGAATTGAGGAGAGATCTAACTACTCAAATATTTTACTATTTGTTTGATTTTTTATGTAGTTAGTTAGAAAGATAATGATTTTTTATTGTATGAGAGAAGAGACCCACTCTTTAAGGAGGAGCTTTCACTCCATTGTAATGGTTGTTGCGATTTTGGGGATTGACGAGCTCTCCCCTTGGACTTCATCTATATTTCACATGCTTGGAGCCTAATGGAAAATTGGATGTATATCATTTTTATGTGAGGCTTCTTTTGTGTAATTAGCTTTTCATGTGTTGATTTCCATTGTAGGAAAACCTTGTTTTGTTGATATGAGGGCTATGTAATGAACCATGATTCGTTGGGATAATGTAATATGATGATTTAACCCCTTTTAATATTATTGTTGTTGTATATAGTCACATCTAATAAACCCAGTTGTTTTTAGCATTGATATGGCATCACCTTCATGTCAACATTTTGAATAGCACACCTAGCTTTCAAGGGATAAATTTCTGCAATAGAAATCAGCAAGGCTGATTTGTGGCATCCATAGCAGCCCCTATTGCCTTACATTGTCATGCACTTGCTGTCTTTAATTTATACTGCCCAAGGCGTGATTAGGCACTTGGCCTTGGGGTTTTCCTTCATCTTTTCCTTCTTACACCACTCATTAATCCATTATACTACTACCACCCGTTTTGCTTAGGCTTACTCTTCATGATTCGCCTTGTGCCTCCACTCTATAGCCTTAGCAATCCTACCTTTTAGGGAAGCTCCCCTTGAGTTGGAGAAGAGCCAACCTAAAGAGAGGGTAAGAGCTACTTATGTGACAGTGGGTAGCTTTCTTGAGTTGCACACGACTAGTCCCTTGATGCTCGGGACTTTCCATCATATGAGGGTGCTAGATTTTGCATTAACAATAGGAAAATGGATTTAGTGAAAGATGAGGCTTCTATTCATTGCCAAGTGAACTTGCAAAGGCATAGAACCAAAACTTGTTCAAGTAACTTTGATATAACTACAGAATGGACAATTGTGAATGGGAACTCCTACACTAATGAGACGATAACCAACAAAATGAGGCCTCCTAAGATGAGGGACCATGTGAAAAATGCGTACTTGGGTTCCAAAAGAGATCTCTAGATATTCCTTAGCCTGAAAGGTCATGGTTTGCTAGGACTTAAGCTTCTAGGTCTTATTCAAATGAGCATCTAAAATAGGCCTCCTTGCCAACTGTCAATATATATCAGTTGGCTTATGTGTGAGGAATGATTTGGATATGCTACATTGAAAATCTTTCCACCAATTCCTTGGGGCTTGAATGTGGAATTTGAAGAGAGTATAGTTTGGCACCATATCCTTGACACTATCTAGGACTAATTAGGAAACATTATTAAGTCTAAAATTTTCCTTCAATTCTAGGCATGGAGTCCAATCCTTGGTTCCAACATTCAAAATATCCAAGATGGTATTAGTTTATCTTTTGAAAAGCCTAAAGTCTGATAACAAAGAAGTCTTGACAATGACTTATTATCTTTTAAGTTCTAACAAAATTGACGACCACTAGATTGACTTTTCATTGGAGGAGAATCCATTTCATCTCAGGAATGTCTCAACAACCTCCTAGGCTCACTAGATAGTCTAAGCCATGACTAACATTTCTTACTAATGAGGGCACTGTAGCACTTGCCAATCCTTTTGGCCCTCAAAGGTTTAAATAATCCATTTAGTACATTGAGCATGTAATGATGTCCTTGAGTATGAGTATTGAGAATGCCCATACCACCCCAACTCCTCATAGGATAACACAAAGTCTCCAATTAACAATGTGGAAGACCTTATGAACTTTTGAATTTGCTAAAAGAGAAAATCTAAGGGTTTTTTCTAGTCTCTTATATGCACTTATAGAAGATGTCCAAGAAGATAGTAGACGTGGGTGGCTGCTAGAACCTTCATGTAAAATTTAAAATTGACTGCCAATGTCACCGGCTTGGTAATCTATTTTTTAATCTGATTCTCGTTTCTTGTATCACTGTGTCTTAAAGCAACTTTTGAGAAGTTTGAAAGGAAGATGGAATGCCTAGAACTTTGAATAACTTCTCTAGTGGAATGCAAGATTGCCCTTGGCTTGAAAGGAAATCCAAGACATTCATAATACTTTGCTTGTAGCATCGAGCATTAGCCCATTGAATCCTAAAGCCCGAGGTTGTCCAAAAAGTGTCTAGATATTCCATTGTATTCTCTATAAACTTTTATTCCTCTAGGATGGTAAGAAATAATTTGTTTGCAAAGTGGCCATTGAGGAGTTGTCATACTTCTAGCCTAAGAAGGGAAATTCCTTTGCTGAGACCTTGGCCAACACTTTTTGCAATCATATAATCCAACATCCCAATTGCCATTATAGAAAGGGTGAGGGAAAGCAGACAACCTTGTCTGATCAATTGGAATAAACTGACATCTTTAGACTTTTATTTGTAAATGGAGAGGGTCGAGATAAACTAAAGCATTTGTGGAAAACGACTCAATTGTCAATGCATGAAGCTTTCAACATATCACTGAATGAAGGACCACTCTACACTTTCATAAGCCTTTTCAAAGTGAATCTTAATAAACAATGAATCATTGCATGAGCTTCTTTCCCACTCCATGCCTTCCCAAATCATGATATTATTATCCAAGGTGAAGTGCCCCTTGCTAAAACCATTTTGTTTTGATTGGATAATTTTGGGGGAGGATATGTTTAAGAAAAATATCTTTTGCTAGAATATTATAAGAGAAGTTTAGTAATGTAATTAGGCCTCCAACTTTTGTTCGATTCTAAATCTCCAGCCTTGGTTATTATTTTGATAATAGCTTTGTTTAAAATGCTATCCAATGATTATTTTCTAATCGGTTCCTTTTATGCTTAGAGTAGGTTCGGGCCAACAAAACACAAAGTGACCTTATAAAATTTGCATGGGAGCTCATCCAAACCTTGTGACATGCCATCAACTATTTTTGAAAGAGCTATGGACAACTCATCCTACATCGATGATTGATCTTAGAGCCTTCTTGGAGCATTAGACAACTTCATGCCTTGGGATTGCATGGCCACCCTATGATCCTCATTCATGCCTTGGGATTGATACCATCTTGTGATGAGAAATAAAGTCATTTTAAATATCAGTTTGTGGGATTAATCTCCCATTTGTTATTTTGAGGGTCCAGGTCTTTTCCAGGGCTTCATTGGAGGTCAGTGCTTTAAGTAAATCCTTGGTCAACTTGTGTCCTATCTAGAGCCAGTGGAGTCTAGCTGTCAATTGTGCTTCTTTGCCATTTATAATCTCAATGACCTTGGTATGACATTGGAGCTTTGTTACATGGGCCTAGAGTTCCTCCTCAAAGAGGCCTACTTGGAGCTCTAGAAAGTTTTGATGTTCATTGTTTTATGTCTATAGTGAAAAATTAAGTTATTTAGTATTTAGATGAGCTTATGTCTATGTTTGTACAATGTAAGTTTATGGATTTGTCATGAAATGGAAAATCCTCGAATTTTTTGTGAAAATTGAATATTTTAGGTATTCTTTTAAATGGCAGGTTATTACCAACTTTTTCCAGAGTTGCCAAATTGACTCTCCTTTTTTGGTTTTTCCAAGTTATCAAATTGATTCTCCATTTTGGGTTTCGCCAAGTTATCAAATTGATTCTCCATTTTGGGTTTCGCCAAGTCACTGAATTGACTTTCCGTTTTGGCTTTTTTGATTAGTTGCCGAGTTCAATTCATGTGACCTTAGTATGCATGCACGGTTTATTCCAAACATTAACTTTTGAAAAGCTAAAAATGTAGAAATTTCCCTGAAACACCACTTTCAGAAATTTCACCTCAATCTTGAGGTTTCCCGGAACCATTCCAGGTGAACTTTCAGCTTGATGGCTGATCTGAAATATTAAAATACAGAAGTAATATTTCACTTCTCTTCAACGCAATTTCAGACCGCAGCCCAAGAGAATAAATACCATACAAGTGTACTTCAATACCACAATGCTACATCCCTTAAGGTGCACTTTTCAAGCAGATAACAGATCTGAATTCTCTTAATACAGCAGATTATAACAGCAGTAATCTGCTCCTTTATCTTCAAGATGTGTTAAATCATTTAACCAATTTTGCTATATGTTATGTCAAATCAGCATGAGCAAGTGCTAGAATCTTCTATCCAATCAAGAAGATGACATAAGCTGAAAATCAAATCTGCAAGTACGCAATATTTGAACTGGAAACTTTATATATATATATATATATATAGAAGAGATGGAGTACACGTATATACCACATCTTTATCACAAAGTTGGTACAAGTCAAGCTCTTCAAATTCCAAACCTTAGCAAAACAAACTGGTCACTCCACCAAAGATCTTCAAGAAGCTAGCATCACCACCGACACGTCCTCCTTTGGCACTTACATTCGCATCCCACAATTGTACACGAGGTCTTCTTCTCTTCTCCTCCACAACAAACATAACAAGTAGCACTAGGGTTTTTCAAATACCACAAAACCCTAGTCTTCTCTCACAAGAGCTATAAGATAAAATGCTTCCTTTTCCCCTCTAGGGTTTATCCCAAACCCTATTCTTCTTTGTCTCCTTAGGGTGAAACCCTAACCTTAGACTTTCCCTTGAAATTCCTCCAAGAACCTAGTGCATATGACAAAGAGGGAAAGTATACATGAAGAAGATTGCAAGAAGACAATTTTACCCTAGTATCACATCTCTAACGCCAGTGTGATCTCGAGAGTGAGCAAGTACAAGTCCAAGTCTGTAACGTACCCAGCCTTCCACAGGCCGGGCATGCCACACCAAGAACGCACTTCTTGGCTGATTTCAAATTTCTGATAACAATTAATTAATAAAGAAGCATGAAATACATACATGCAATGATCAAGAGTCATACTACAACATAAAAGACATACACAATATACCATGCAAAACATTAACTAGCAAGCATGCATATTATAAGTGCAAATCTCAGATATAATAATTTAATACGCAATGAAAATAAATACACAAGCAAAGGAATCCATTGCATAGAGCACTTATCTTTTATAAAAGAAGACACCAACTGGCTGCAGACCAAGGACGTTCCACCCAACCGCAGACACTGTTGTTCCAAGTCTCAACAACAATGTCACCCCCGAACCAGGGCTATGAATCCACAAGGACGGTTCCAAAGTGTTACTTGGCTTCCCAATCCAGTCAACACTCAAGCTCTCACAGGCTTCTCCAACACTCACAACAATCCAAGTACCCAACTCTCTTCTACCCAGCTTGCACCACTCAAGAGAATGGATCTCCACCCTTCTCTGCCACTCAGTCCCTCAGGCAGACCTTCTCCTTCCAGGGCTCCAGTGCAGCTGGTCCAAAATCTCCATGCTGGGACTCTCAGGACTCGCAACTGTGAGCAAAGTTGGATATAGGCCAAGCATCTCAGACATGCAAGCCTCAAATCATGGCTGGATTACACCAACAATCTCTACAACCAACAAAACCGTGGTTGTCCTTCAATGGTCCAATTTCCTTTCCCAAGCCAAACACGAATGAGGAAAGATGAGTGAGTGAAGGAATGAATGGAGTGCAGACTCCACGAGAGAGGATGAACAGTGAACAAATCGGGTGAATGAACGGGTGAGGCGACCAACAACAACACTAGAATGGGGACGGGTATAAGAGTGAGTGAATGACCAAAACGAATGAGAGAATTAGCCGATGGGAGAACCCCTTCCATAGACTAAGGACGGGTTTTTGTAATTCATGGGGATCAAGAACCTCTTGGCCTTCCCCCAAGAGCTCACGTAACTAATTCCCCCCCATTAAACAAAATGGGTAATTAAAAAATGAAATAAACACTTAGCGCCTCAAGCCCCCCTCTTGTGGAATCATAGCCCCCTATAACTCTAGTCTTTGTCTGTTTAGCAACCAATGATGTATTTATTATTAATAATGATCAGACATTACATTTCTTAGGCACACTGGCCTTTTAATAATTGTTTGGGCACTCTGGCCTCTCAACAATGTAACAATACATTATTTAATATGGGGGCTCAAAACTCGGGGTGTTACATCCACTCCCCCTTATTTTGGCACTGTCCTCGATGCATATAGAAAACATGAATCAAAATTCCAAAATTTATTCAAAAAGCTGTGGGTACTCTATCCGCATGGCATCTTCATGCTCCCAGGTAGCATCTTCAGGACTGTAGTAGGTCCACTGAACTTTTACCAGCTCTATAACTTGATTCCGGAGCATTTTGACTCTTCTGTCCAATATTCGCACTGGCTAGACTTGAAAGTCTCCCTCTGTCTCTACTTGAATTAGATGCCAATCAATAACATGGTTAGGATCATATACATATTTCTTTAGCAAAGAGACATGAAATATATTATGCACAATCATGGAAACATGCAATGCAAGCATGTATGCAAATGGCCCTATTTTGTCCAATATCTCAAATGGACCACAGAATCTGGTTGCCAGTTTTGTACAACTACCCAACTTCAAAGAGCTCTTCTTGTGCTTTACTTTCAAAAGCACATGCTCCCCAACTTAAAATTCTCTTGCTGTCCTATTCTTGTCGGCATAAACCTTCTGTCTATCTTGTGCTTCCTTTAAATTTTGCCCCTTGAGCAACTCTGGCCCAAGTACCACTCTATCTGCTGGGTTATCCCAACTTATTGGAGTATTGCATTTTCTACCATACAAGGCTTCAAATGGGCTCATCTTCGATGAAGCTTGATACCCATTATTATAGTTAAACTCAACCAAGTGCAAGTAATCTTCCCACTTAGATGGCTTATCCATTAGATACGTTCTCAACATGTCTTCGATTACTCGGTTGACCCTCTCTGTCCACCCATCTGACTGCGGAATGGTATACTGTGCTAAAGTTCAGATTTGTAGCAAATCCTTTAAATAATCCCTTCCAGAAATTTGAAGTAAACTTAGTGTGTCTGTCTGAGACAATTATCCTAGGTATCCCATGCAGCCTAGCAATTTCCCTCATGTAAATTTCTGCAATATTAGCTGCTGTATGAGTTGTTTTCACAGGAACAAAATGAGCATCCTTGGTCAATTTATCAACCACTACCATGATTGAATCATGTTGCCTTGCTGTTCTTGGCAACTTTGTTATAAATTAATGGTTATCACTTCCCATTTCTTCTCTGGAATCGGTAATGGCTGTAGCAAATCCGCTGGGTGTCTATGCTCATCCTTCACTCTTTGCCATTCCATACATTTGGCGATGTAATCAACAACATCCTTCTTCATCCCCAGCCAAAAGAATTGGCTTCTTACTGCTGTAATTGTTTTCTGGTAACCGGGATGTCCAACATATGGAACATTATGTATTTCTTTTAATACCAAATTCCTAAGTTCTCCGGAACTCGGAACATAAATTCTATTTTTATGCATAAGTAATCCATCTTCCTTCATCTCATACTCTTTCATTTCTGTTGTACATCTCCTTGCTGTAAGCTTTCCTTTACCTGTAGGCAATGTTGATCTGTAACAACAACATCTAAAATTCTGCCCTTCAAGTTTGACTGATGCATACTGACAGCTGTAGAATGCATGAGATGCACTCTTCTACTAAGTGCATCGACAACTTTGTTTTCTTTTCCCTTGATATGCTTGATATCAAAGTCATATTCACTTAAAAGTTCAAGCCATCTCGTTTTCCTGGCATTCAAAGTTGGCTGTTCAAAAAGATACTTCAGAGCACTGTGGTCTGTTCTTAATTCGATTCTCTTTCCCATGAGAAAATGCCTCCACATCTTCAATGTGTGAACAATGGCAACAAGCTCCAAGTCACGCGCGACATAGTTCCTCTCATGCTCTTTAAGCTTTCTGGACTCAAAACAAATGACATGTCCATTTTGAGTGAGGACTCTACCAAGTCCTTCCTTGCACGCATCTATACATACCACAAAACTTTCATTTGGGTCAACAATTTTTAGCACATGCGCCCTAGTGAGTAATTCCTTCAACAAATTAAAGTTCTCTTCACATTCAACTGTCCATTCAAATTTAATTCCCTTCCTTTGCAAAGAAGTGATGGGATGAGCGATTTTAGAGAACCCTGTTATAAATCTTCTGTAGTAACTACCCCATAAAAGATCTGACTTCTGAAACATTCCTGGGCGCTGGCCATCCTCTAATGGCTGCAATCTTCTCTGGATCCATTGCTATACCCTGTTTTGAAATAATGTGCCCCAAGTAATGGTTTTGTTCTTGATAAAAAGAACACTTACTCAACTTGGCATACAACTGATGTTCCCTCAACACTTGCAATGCCAATCTTAGGTGATGTTCATGCTCCTCTTCAGACTTAGAATAGACAAGTATGTCATCTAGGAATACCATGACAAACTTATCCAAGTAATTTCTGAATATGCCATTCATTAAGCACATAAAGACAGCTGGTGCATTGGACAATCCAAATGGCACCACTACAAATTCATAATGCCATACCTGGTTCTAAAAGTTGTCTTATGGATGTCTTCTTCCTTGATTCTTTCTTGATGGTATCCTGATCTCAAGTCTATCTTTGAAAATATTTTTGCTCCTCTTAGCTGATCAAAGAAGTCATCAATTCTGGGTAAAGGATACTTGTTCTTTATAATAGACTTATTCAGTTGTCGAAAGTCAATACACAACCTCAAGGTTCCATCTTTCTTTTTGACAAAGAGTACTGGTGCTCTCCAAGGTGAAACACTTGGACGTATGTACCCTTTCTTCAACAATTCCTCCAATTGCATTTGTAATTCTTTTAACTTTGGTGTGCTCATTCTGTAAGGTGTTTTTGACACCCAGGCAACTCCTGACACTAGATCAATAGAGAAATCTATTTCCCTTTTTGGTGGCAACCCTGGTATTTCTTGGAATACATCTTCAAATTCTTGTAGTACCGAGAAATCTTCAAGGCTTGGCCCCTTTGTCTTTTCTAGCTCCTCCACATGGGATGCATACAATTGAAACCCTTTTCTGAAACATCTCTTGAGCTATAAGGTTGAAATCTCCCTTATAGAGATGGGTCTTGGTACACCTTTCACAGTGCTCTGTTTTCCATCTCCATCAAGGCATGTAAATGTCTTGCTATGACAGTCTAGGACAATGTGATGCGTGTCCAACCAATCCATTCCAATTAGAATATCATAAGATCCCAATGGTATGATATTTAGATCAGCGCCGATATTCACACTAGTAAGGCTTATGGAACAACTTCTGACCATATCATGGATTCTCCTCCTGGTTCTAGTGGCTAGCTGAACCGAACTTGATTTCCCAAGCTTACTTTTCTCCAAATGTAATATATCCACTATCTTAGGATCAATGTAACAATCACTTGCTCCTGAATCAATTAAAATAGAAACAGGCTGATTTATGATCTTACCTTCCACCTCGATGATGTTGGATTGGTATTCTGCTTGCTGATCATCTAAGGCTGCATAAATTCTTCCCATCTCTTCGACTGTCGTAGCCTCTTGGAGGTTGTGCACAGTCTTCACTCTGTCTTTTCTGTGTGGGCAATCCTTGTACAAGTGATCTTCCTTGCATCCCCAACATTGGATTGGTGGTCTTCCCCTTTTTCCCAAGGAGTCTTCTTTCTGGGATTCATCCTTAGCATACCGGTCTTGCTGATTTTTATTAGGCTCATTTCTATTGAAAGGAGGTTTGAATCTCTTCTTCCTCTGATCAAACTTCTCCTTCTGATCCTTCCAAGATTTCTGCATGGACTCTCTGCCCTGACCTTGCTCATACAAGTACTGGGCCTTCCGGATGGTCTCAGTCAAGGTCTTGGGCTCATCATACCGAATCTTTTCTTTATAAAAGGATGGCAGTCCACTCAAAAACCTTTGTATTTTTACCTTTTCATCGTTTATAAACCCAACATACTTTAACAACCCCAAGAACTTCTTCTCATATTCTGCCATAGTCATGCTTCCCATCTTGAGTTCAAAGAACTCCTGCATTTTCTTGTCATAAAAATGCTCTGAGAGGTACTCCTTCTAGAAATACTTCTTGAACTGCTTCCAAGTAATCCTATTCTCACTAACATGCTCAACTTGCTTCAGTTGATCCCACCACATAACAACTTTGCCATGTAAGTGGTAGGTGGCAATTCTGGCTTCTAGATTTGAATAATAGTTATGCAATTGAAAATATCTCCCGAGTCCAAGCAACCATGCTTCAACATTATCTTCCCTTTCCCTTTCACCATCAAAGGATGGTGTCCTAATCTTCCTCAGCTCTCCTTGCAAACTGTCCAATTCATGCCTTCTTCTTTGGTGCCTAACGAGAGACACCTCTGGACTACTTATGGCGTCTTCAGATGCATAAGATCTTCTTGCTGAGTAAGGAGGTGAGTAGTGTCTATGAGCTGTGCTAGCACTCCTGGAATAACCATCTCTTCCACGATCATCTCTTCTTTCATGACACCAGCCTTCTTCCTTTTGCTTTGAGTCATTCTTGGCTTGACCTTGCAACTGATTTAAGCTTTGCAACACTCGAGCGTTTATATGACTTTGCTCTCTCATCAGTCTCTCGTTGTCTGTCTTGTAGCTCTACACTTCTACTTTCAGGCTCTTCACAGTTTCTAACATTGTTTCTTGCTCCCCTCAGCCCTTGCGTCCGTTGGATTCTGTCTCTGCATTGCCAATTCTGGTATTCTGGCCTTCGACCTCTTTATCATGGCTAGAGGCTCCCTCGCTTTCTTTCATTTCTTCAATACGCATTCTGAGCTGATATGTTTAAATCCCTTAATTCTGCAAAATGTGCAAGTGACCATTTTGTCAGAATTAAGCCCATGATAAACAAAATTTGTCAATAATGCTATAGGTCCTTTCAACTCATGAAGAATATATATAAATAACACTTCCATGTTATCCTTGGGCCGATACAGAAATCAATTCTGCACATGCGCTTCCTTCAAACCACTTTCCGAAGTGACCACGACTCGAAACCTTCCTGGTGCTTTTCCGTGTTAGAATTATTATATCTGAGATCGTGTGGGTTAAATTCGATCGAGGGTTGAGATTGATGGTCAACAGGATCTCCGGGACTCTGGGCTTTGGGAGTTCCAGACTGTCCACACTATCAATCCTTCCGGAGTGCCAAGTCTCCGGACTGCAGGATCTGTTGCAACGTATCCTTTCCCGATCAACGGTTAGGATTTTATTTCGCAGCTCCGGGCTTTGGGGCTTTTCCAAGTACCTCTCCATAGATCTCCCAGAGTGACGAATTACCGGAGGTCCTCTCCTTCCTCCGCGTATCATCTCTCGATCAACGATCGACATTAGCTTCGGCCTTCGGGAGTTCTCGACTCAAAGCAACCTGTAACTCAATTTTTCCGGAGTACCAAGTCTCCGGACCTTGGGATTTTGTGCCACGTGTCCAATGTAATCAATGGTTGAGATGGACTTCGGCCTTCAGGAGTCCTCGACTCTAACTGCTTATTCCTTGAATCCTCCGGAGTGCCAAGTCTCCGGACTATGGGATCTACTGCCACGTGTCCTCTCCCAATCAACGGTGAGGATTTACTCCGCTCTTTGGAGCTTTGTGGGTTTCACATTCATCACACTTCATTCCTTCAGCCATCAACAGTTTCTCTTGGAAATGTTTGAACTTGGCACTAATTCTGCCGATGCCCGATCATCGACCATCGACGATCAAAGATTTTCTTTGTCCAGAAAAAAAAACGTCACCAAAATCTGTCGATCCCCGACCATTAGCCCTTGGTGATTTTTGTTGGCGAACTTCCACACTTAATTTTTTTTGACAAAATCGTAGGTGAATCTGGGCCGTTGATCTTCCAACCAAGATGATCTTGACGGTTGATTTTCTGCAACTCCCCAGACAGCTGAAATGAATACGAACCGTCGATCTTCCTCATTTTTCAAATCGCCGAATCAATCCCAGCTGTCGATTCGGTAATTTCGCCAAACTTTGTAAACATTTGAATTTTTAAAATTTTTTAAGGACGAATCTGGACCATTGATCCAAGATCGAACACGATCTCAACCGTCGATTCTCCAAACTCTGTCTAGCATTATAGCGGCCAAGAAAACTCGAATTTTTCGACCTTCTAAGTCGAATTCGGCTCCGCAACTCCGTAGATCGAATCCATTAACTTCTTAGACAATCCTGGAATCATTCAAGCTCAGATCCGTTCACGAATTTTGGGGATTTCACTCAAATGTTTCCACCGTTTTTCCCCAAATTCGCACAGATATATAAAATCAGTGACAACGAATCTTCCCGATTCACACTTGTTCTGGCCTGTAACAGTCCGGTGTTTGAACCAGAAGCTCTGATATGAATTTGTAACGTACCCAGCCTCCCACAGATCGGACATGCCACACTAAGAACGCACTTCTTGGTTGATTTCGAATTTCTGATAACAATTAATTAATAAAGAAGCATGAAATACATACATGCAATGATCAAGATTCATACTACAACATAAAAGACACGCGCAATATACCATGCACAACATTAACTAGCAAGCATGCATATTATAAGTACAAATCTCATATATAATAATTTAATACGCAACGGAAATAAATACACAAACAAAGGAAACCATAGCAGAGAACACTTATCTTTTATAAAAGAAGACACCAACTGGCTGCAGACCAAGGACGTTCCACCCTACCGTAGACATTGTTGTTCCAAGTCTCAACAACAATGTCACCCCCGAGCCAGGGCTATGAATCCACAAGAACAGTTCCAGAGTGTTACTTGGCTTCCCAATCCAGTCAACACTCAAGCTCTCACAGGCTTCTCCAGCACTCACAACAGTCCAAGTAGCTAGCTCTCTTCTACCCAGCCTGCACCACCCAAGAGAATGGACCTCCACCCTTCTCTGCCACACAGTCCCTCAGGTAGTCCTTCTCCTTCCAGGGCTCCAGTGTTGCTGGTCCAGAATCTCCATGTTGGGACTCTCTGGACTCGTAGCTGTGAGTAAAGCTGGGCAAAAGCCAAGCATCTCAGACATGCAGACCTCAAATCATGGCTGGATTACACCAACAATCTCTACAACCAACAAAACCGTGGCTATCCTTTAATGGTCTGATTTCCTTTCCCAAGCCAAATGCGAATGAGGAAAGATGAGTGAGTGAAGGAATGAATGGAGTGCAGACTCCACGAGAGAGGATGAACAATGAACAAATAGGGTGAATGAACGCGTAAGGCAACCAACAACAACACCAAAATGGGGACGGGTATGAGAGTGAGCGAATGACCAAAACGAATGAGAGAATTAGCCGACGGGAGAACCCCTTCCATAGACTAGGGACGGGTTTTTGTAATTCGTGGGGATCAAGAACCTCTTGGCCTTCCCCCAAGAGCTCACATAATTGATATCCCCTCCCATTAAACAAAATGGGTAATTAAAAAATGAAATAAACACTTAGCCCCTCAAGCCCTCCTCTCTTGTGGAATCATAGCCCCCTATAACTCTAGTCCTTGTCCATCTAGCAGCCAACGATGTATTTATTATTAATAATGATCACACATTACATTTCTTAGACACACTGGCCTTTTAATAATTGTTTGGGCACTCTTGCCTCTCAACAATGTAACAATACATTATTTAACATGGGGGCTCAAAACCCGGGGTGTTACAAAGTCCAAGTGCATGTGAGTGAAATGACTCTCTCCCCCGTCTATTTATATGGGAGGTGATGGAGGCCTACAATACAAAGTGGACCAAGTCCACTACAAGCAACTTAACTCTACACAAGTTAGGTTCACATGTGGAGTTCTCGAACTCTAGGTGGCACATGTCAAGTTTTGAGGCATGCAGATCCAACAAGCAAGGATCCAAGGCTGAACGTTCCTCAAGCAAGGTCTAATGCTCGTCCTCTGAAGGCCTCCAAGCTCCAATGCTCCCTACTAAGCCATGTGTATGTTTGCGTCCACCCGACCTACATGATCACTCCTCAACTCAAGCATCCTCAAGTCAAGTAGCAACCTCCATGTGACGGGTTTTTGTAATTCGTGGGGATCAAGAACCTCTTGGCCTTCCCCCAAGAGCTCACGTAACTGATATCCCCTCCCATTAAACAAAATGGGTAATTAAAAAATGAAATAAACACTTAGCCCCCATGCCATCTGGGGCTTGACACCCTCCTGCAGGATGCCGAATGTTCCTCCAAGGCAAGTTGTCCTCCTAAGCAAGCAACCAGCCTCCATGTGCTGGCTACATGAAGAAGTCACGAAGCTCCATAGGTCTAGAATGCTCCAAGGAAGAATGCTCCACAAGCATCAAGACAAGGCATAGCAATTGATGAGCAAGGCAACTCCAATGTGTATGTCCATCATGGAACAACCAAGGGTCATCCATGCACCATGCACCCCACATCACATGAAGCACCCCCAAGCATGGTGTAAACACTTTTGGAGTAACCCTGAAAACTAACAGAAAAATGTATTTTATTTATAGCAGTCCAGCAGTTACAAAACTGGTGAAATTTAGTCCTACGCTTAGCAGTGGAGTGATTATACTGTAGTGATTTTGTTCAAATTGAGCTCTAAAACTATTTACATATGAAATATTCCTACTATTGCTGAGAAGCAGTAAAAAATGCCAGGACTACAAAATTTACTGGACTTTCTAGATAAGATAGCTTCTTAAACTGATATGTAAGCCCGATGAGACAGGTTTGGAATCTATTTTTTAGTTTCATAAGATCAATAGGAATAGTCTTGGTCCCGTCTTTCAACCCTTTGTAAGCCGCTACCATGGCCTTTGTATAATATTTGAGATTTTAACTTTGTTAAAGCATTTACATTGAAGGAATTTTCTACATGCATACAGATACTGAGTTCTGAGTTTTATTCTTTTGAGCTGCCAGAGTAGATACAGGGCCAAGCCTGTCTCTTCCTTGGGTTATCTCAATTTCAAAAACCTATCATGAGATCTATAAGAGGTACCTTGATGTCCAAGGGAGTGGGATATGACACTATGTCCTCTTCAACAAGTGGATGTGTTGAAAAGGTAGGTCAGATTATTACTCTCATGATTTATCCAGAAGATAAAATTAGACCTTGGGAATTGAATGAGTTTGGACTGTTCTGTAGATTTTATGGCTTGGGGATTTCCTGAAAGCAGTTTCAGGGATGAAGTTTTATGAATTGGAGATCTAGAATCAAAGGAGAGAGTTACCTCTCACTAGAATCAAAGGAGAGAGTTGCCTCTCACTGTTGTCATTTTCCTTAAGGAAGACAGGGAGGATTTTTCAGGGAGGTCTTTTGTTTTGGGCGATGCTGGCCTGTTCTTGCATTATCAGACACAGAGTTTAACCTTTAATAGAAGAGTTCAATTAATTTGTGAAGATGTTTAATTTAACAAAAGAAAAGAAGGTAACTACCTTAACAAGAATTTGTGTCGAGGTGAGTTCATATGAAGGCTAACTAGAAGTCATCACTCTGTAACATGCTGTTGTCTAGTGTAGGTTAGGATATTAGTTCTATACAAATAAATATATCAAGGAAAGGTCATCCCCATTGTTCGCCTTGGTAAGTTGCTCCACCTGATTCAGTGGTTGCTCCATCCGTGGTTTTATTAGCATCTGGTTCTGTAGTGGTAGAAGGCTTTTCTCCTCCATATGGTGTTTCCGATGTTGATGATAGATACAAAGTTGACTGTTATCGCAGGATTTGTACTTGTACAAAGCCCCACTACACGTCCTCAAATCTTGCGTAAGTACAGAAGATCCTACCACTGTCACCTTAGTAAGATCTCCCCACGTTTTAGTGATGGAAGAGGTCGACCACAAGGGAGGCTTCCTTGGTGAGCTCAAGGGATCAAAGTAGTAAGTATAGTAGCCCAGCCTACTGCCCCCTCTCTTGATCACCGAGTAAAAGGTCTAGGTCAAGGAAAGATAAGAGATATAAGTTTGTTTGAGTACCTGCTCGAAAAAAGAACACTTTATAACATATATATGATTATTTCCAAGTTCAAACAAGCAATAAATGCTTCTTAAAGACACTAGACATGAAAAGTTGCTATGGTTATGAATTTGCAGCAATGGACAATAGTACAACAACATAAAGAAGTTATAACAGCAGCAACAGTTATTGATCAGAAATGCAACAATTGACAATTGAAAACTTAGCACAAAGCCACTAGAACAATATCTAATTGTTAGGTGTCATATCTGAATGAGTTAGACCACCAATAGATGAGTGTATGCAACAATTTAAAGATTTATCAGGTGGCTGTAGCAAACTTTTGCAACAGCAGCAAGTTTACTAGTTAGTATTAGTGTTATTAAAGTTAGTAGAGAGCTTAAGAGAATTAAAAGAGAGTGTTTGTTGATCAATTTCACCACAAGAGAACTATGTAACCAGTGCCGTAGGGCTACGGAGTTTTTATAACAGCAAATGCAACAATAATTGAAGAATAAACTAGTAGAAATCAAGAGGTAGGGTTTAAACTCTAAGGTGCTATCACATTAGGGCCTTAGGGTTTAAACCTTAAAGAAAAGGATTGCTAGAGTGCAAACACATTTGGGCTATAGCAATCTTTTCTCCCTTCTTAATGCTTCAACTAGGTCAAAATTAAATGTCTAGAGCTAAGTCACTTGACACGAAGACACGGGACATAGTGGACACGACGACCCTCGAAATCAGGACACGGGGGACACATTATATATATATATATATATATATATATATATTGATAGATCATAGTAGATATTGATCAGTGATACATATTATATTTAGGGTTTGACCAATCCACAAAAGGGGATTGATCTAATGAATAATAACTCAATAATAAATAGAATACTCTTTGCAGTTACAATATCTCAACACTCCCCCTTAACAAGAAGGGTATTCTACACCATCGTCAGGAGAGAGATGTTAATATTATGGTAGCTTCGGGAGGTATGAACCTCTATTGTGACCTATGACGAGACTAGAATCTTCCGGAAGGAAGCAAAGAATTAAAGGAAACCCTAGACAAGTTGTCGGCTGAACAAATATATTTAATTTGAATTTATTGATGCCCAGAAGGAGAAGTCGGCCCCTGTTAGACTGGCCAGTCCACTATAAATACAGGGTGCCAGTTTCATTATTTCATATCTCAGCAGTTGCAGTGAGAGCTAAGTCTGCGCAGGCAGTTGCAGGCAGCAGCAGTTTAGTGCGCAAGTTTCTGGGAGAGCTGGGAAAGTGGTGCGCTAGCTTCTGGGTGGGATCATCTGTTCAGTTTAGTTTCTATTCTCTTGCTTGGTGCATTTAG
>SNQJ01S0118052.1:4266-16896 GCA_010110895.2 Picea sitchensis
CTAACCAAAACCCATGAATACAAGCTTGCTAAGTCACCCCGTTAATCACCCCAACAATGGTCAAGTGGATTAGTGTAAGATCCAAGCAGTTATCAGAAATGAAAGGAACCTAATGCATATATAAGAAGGTTATAATGATCAAAGATGACACATACCATGATACCTTGGACCAATTACCTCAAGGAGCAAGAGTCTCCTCCGATGCAAGTCCAAGCCGATGGTGATGGATGCTGCTGCTGTTGACAGGACAAGTCTGGCGAAGAAGAAGAAGGATGGGCCCTCCAGGGCCATGCTTAGGCCAATCCTTCTCTCGGTACTCCATGTCTAGGACCTATGGGCCTCGAGACATGATCTCCTAGTTATCCCATGATATCGGGGACAACAGGCTTCACAATCAGTGCCTTAAATAAGCTTCAAAATGACCCAAAATGATAATCTAAGAATAGCAATATACTAGCATTTGTCAGAAGCTAAAGTGGCAATGTAAAAATCAACTTTTGTAATTGCTTTTAAGAGCTTCTATTGCTGTAATACTTGGCTGTAGCTTACTTTTGTAACAACAACAAGAATGTTAGTAGATTAGTCTAATCTAGGGTTGGTAGATTTTAGCAAATAGCTTGAGGTATAAGATTTAAGGGTTGTTCTCATCAATCAATCAAGTATAAGGTCTAGATCAGTGTCTTTAGGGCTAATGGAGTCAATTTTTTGCAGCAGCAATCTTGAAGGAATCAAATGATAATGTGTGAGCTAAGGACAAGAGGAATGATGGTTGAGGTGTTGGTAACCCAAGGCCTCAATCAACGAACCCTAGAAGGAAAACGGCTACTAGGAAGTCAGTAACCCTAGGCCCTAGCGGTTTTCCTTCTTCTTTAGCTCAAGTTTGAAGTAAATAAAAGCTTGATGAAGCAAATGATGCTAGAGTACTACAATGGTAGGGCCCTAGCGCATGCTTCAAAGGATAGGTTTTCTAGAAAAATCTAGTAGGTGAAAATTTATTGAGACAAGGACAATAACATGTGCTTGATCTCCTAGGGTTTTAAGCTAGAAATTTCATAATCTTAGTAAAATGCAAAGTAAAATACTATAACCATTCAATGGAAAGAAGAATTGCAGAAATTCACTTACATTCACCAAGGATAATCTAGCCAATAGCCTAGTTGAAGACCTTCCACCAAGAAAATGCCAAAAAAACACCAATATAAGCCTCCTCCAAGAGTTGCGCACCACTTAATTTCAGCCAATAAACCCTAAGGGAGCTGAATTTCAGACCTCACTTGTGTGAGTGAAAGAATGATCATAAAATACAAGGGCAAAATCCCTTATTTATACAATCAAAATGACCTTTAATTACAAAATTAGGTCAAAAAGGCCGACATGGCCAGTTTACATGAAAAATCCAATTTTACACAAATTTGTCAAATAAAACCCTAACTTTAGCTTTTTAGGGTGATGTCATGCCCCTCCTAGGGTGACGTTAGCCTCCTTGCTGGAACGTTAGCCCTCCAAGTGAAACGTTGGGGTTCAAAACCCCTCTGGAACTGCCACATGTGCCAACCAAATCCGTCCTCAAGCTGGATACCTCAACTGGGTGATGTCAAGGCTCTAAATTATGACGTTAAGGGCCTTCAAGGGCCAACATCATGGTGGGAGGGAAAGAGCCCCCTAGGTCCAGGCCTGCCAAGTTGTCTCTGGTGGAACGTCCTCCTCTCTCTCCGGTGCAAGCGTCTGGTATATGTCTACCCCTGGCTGGGGTATCAACATCCATCTGGTGGGATTTTAGCCCTATGGAGGTTTGAGCTAATCATCTCCCCATATGTACCTGTCCGTCGGGCGTGGTCCTGCAACAACAACAAGTACACCCTCCATGGGCTCATAAGTCATAGGGATCATAGCAATGTCAATCACATCTAATAATCAAGTTACCCAAACATGTGCATAAAACCCCCCTTTCCCACACAAGTGCTCAAAGACATTATGCTATTCTACAAGCCAGGTTTGGAGAGGGTTTCAGGACATCCTATTGGGCTAATCCTCAGATGTGGGATGTTTCCAGGTGAAGACCAATCTAGGTCATGTAAGTGTATGGGATGGTATGGGGATGTTTGGGCAAGGGGTGCAGTGATGACAGGGAAATGTAGGGCTTACCTGTGGGTGCCTCTGAAGAGAGTGAGCTGTACCTTGTCATGGATGCAAATGTTTCCTAGCCCATTCAATGCCTTTTTACTTTTTATCTTATTGCTTTTTCTTTCAAGAGAATAGCTCGGGGACACTGCCCTGGCGTGGTGACCAGTGATGATAGTGTTACCCACAAGCATTTCATGGAGTTGGTAAGGCTGGCTCGTGATGAGACCCCCTTTCTCTTGGCCATGCTACCAAGAGCCACTACCCTGGAGTGGAGAGGTGACCAATTGAATAGTAATATCATACCGCTACATGCCCATGGACCTAATAGGCTGGCTCGTGATGAGACCCCCTATCCTCCAACTAGGTCTTGAGTTTATTTATTTTATGGGTCCCTCCTTTTTCTTACTGAGAAGCCTTTTTTTACTTTCTCGAGGATCCCTGGGCGAAGCATCTGAAGGTTTGATTTCTTGGCTTTTAGCTTTTGCCAGCTACTTTTACCCTCTGGGCCTTTAGCCCCTTCTTCCCACAAGGCAAGGTACAACCCTTTGCTAGCTTGGAAAACCCAATGCTCGAACCAATGCAGGGGATAGATGAGAGGGAAGATGATGAAAAGTGATAAGTATGGTGGGAATGGATGATGACCTTTCATGAACCCACCCAGTGGCAACTCACTCCTAAGGGAACCAACTTGCTAGGGCATTCTGTCATCCCCCCCAGGTGTGGACAAGTCAAAAGGCATAAAGTTCAAGCACACATCATGAAGCAAAAGAGAATTAAATGCACATATTCAAATGTTTTGAGAATGAGAGTGACACATACCATGATACCCAGACTCATTACCTCATGGAGCAAGACCCACTGCTGCTGAAGGACCAGGCCGATGGGATGGATGCTGTTGCTGCTGATAGGATGGAAGCGCTGAAGAAAAAGGATGGGCCCTCCAGGGCCAGACTCAAGTCAATATGGCTCTCGGTACTCCATGTCTAGGATTTGTGGGCCTCGAGACATAATCTCCTTAGTTATCCCTAGGTTAGGGGATAACAATAGTCATTCCTACTAGTGGAATATGTTGTGAGCACCATTTATTGAGCTTTCCTTCAAATATGTTTAGGACCTAGTTCCACATATTTTACTAAAACATCAATCCCAAAGGGAATGCCTTGGTACCTTACTAGTTTCCATCGTTGGATAATCTTCCATTTCTTATAAGGTCTTTTGGGAAGATATTCTTCCCCAATAAGAAAAACCTTCGATTTCTTTTCACTTAGTACTTCCCCTTGTTGCTTTGGAAAAATTGTCATAAATCTGTAAAATACCCTTCATTGAAGTTTGGTTGAGCATTTGAGTAAATGCTAAATCATCCTCAAAATGGACACTAAGCATTTGCCGACGAGACTTAGTCCTAGCTCATAGTGGACTAAGTCCAAACCTATATTATATTTGTAGTTTTTTACTTTATATTTCACATACATAATTGCAAAGGTGACTTGTTCAAAGATCATCACTCACAGAACACATCATCTACTCTAACTAGCTCTTCACCTACCTCCACCTCGAACAATTTTGTACTAACATATATATAAATTATGGAATCTAAGGTGTATAAAATGTATAGTTCGATAATCTCCTTTTGGTATTTGCATGCTTCTTTCTTGTGTATGAGTATTTGGGTTGTTAGCTAACTATGTTGATATCAATGGGCATTAGAGCTTGACCATTATGACTTTTTGGAGTTCTACATTTCTGTCTACCTTGGGGTTTCCCCTACCTTGAATTCTCATTTTCAATTTTCGCAAGTGATTTGTAGTACATTGATGCCTTCTACTGTTTCATGTCATTGAGATGCAATTAACACCTTGTTGCTTGTTTTTTCATCCATTTTACATTCCGCCATTTTTTACATAGCCATGGTCTATGTTCATGATCTACAATACTTGCCAAATCAAAGTGGGTTGTTCAACCACACTACTACAACTTAACAAAGTAACTACTGCGTATATTTGGACCTAAATCCTTTCACTGATAAGACCTACGGTAATCATAGATTCAACCTGTTTTATGTAGGCATTTGCAATTTTTAGTTTGAGGGGTCCTTGCTATGATTTTTCTTAGCGGTACTATGATTTCTAGCTCTAGATCTAGATAATTTATATCTTAGCTCTATTTCATGGCTTCCTTGGTCCTTATCACCCCCCCAACCTAGGGGTAACTAAGGAGATGATGTCTCGAGGCCCATAGGTAGCAGACATGGAGTGTCGAGAGCCAGATGCATAGCACAACCCACATAGCCCCTATTCTTCGCAACGTTTCACCATCATCATTTGCAGCAGAGCAACGTCCACTACACCAGCCTGGCTCCCAGAAGACAACAAGTCTTGCTTCATGAGGTAACAAGTCCAGTCTCATGGTAAGTGTCACTTTAATATTTGAAGCATTTAAGCATGTTGCAAAGAGTCCTTTCTTGATTATGGAATGTTTTCTTGGAAATTATATCTTTTGCCTAATTTCACCTTGGTGGTTGACATAGCATCCTAGTAATTTGGTCACCCTCGAGAAATGAAGAGTCATCGTACCATTCCTCACTCATACTTACCACTTTCCACACTTCTTCCCCCTCTGTTTCCTCATCTTTTGGGTTTTTCAGGTGCATTGACCCCAATAAGGGCTTGTACCTCATTTCATGGGAAGAAGGGGCTGAAGGCCCATAGGTGTTGTAGCTGACATCATACATAAATGCTCACCCTAAAGTTCTAAGAGCCATGAAATGCTTCTCTGAATAATTGAAGGAATTCTTAAAAAATAAATAAAAAATGTCATGCTTGTTAGGGGAATGCATTGCGGTGTTCTTTTATTTCCAATGCATATAGCACTCAATGTGTTCTAACTTCAAGTGGCATTGTAGTGCTCCTTTTCTTTCCATTGCACATAGCATTCAATGTTTGGACTTATAAAAAGGCAAATAAAGGGCTTGGAAAAAGTTGCATTGCAAACAAAGGGAAACTCAAGGATGTAGCACACCCTCCACAAAGACACCCATAAATGAGACAATATGAGCCCTTGACATGTCAAGAACCCCATGCCCAAGAGTCCTTCCCCAATCCACCTCATACTCATTACGTGGTCTAGATAGGGTCTTCTTGGGAAACATTCCTTGACTTGGGGTTTGGCCTACCCAATAGGGCACACCATGACACCCCTCCCATACCTAAATTTGGCAAAGTTTATAAGGTCTTTGAGCATTTGTTCAATTTGAAAAGGGGGATTTAATGCACTTGTTTGGGTGGTTCTTGTATTAAACGTGGCATACTTGGCATGATTCATATGACTTGTGGACCCTTGGAGGGCGTACTTGTTGTCTTTGCAAGACCTTACTGATGAAAGCTATTCATGAAGGAATTATGCCAATAACCAAGAAAGATAGCCACACAAGAGCACAAGAGACAAATAGCCAAAGATAGCGAAAATTTCAGACCAAGGCGTCTCCAAATGGGAGACATATGATTCAAAATGAGATCTTATGATCTCTATTTATACAAAATGTCTATCACATAGTTTGTCCACATAATTTAGGGTATACCACAAGAAAAGGGGTCAATAGCCCTAATCTTTCCCCTTTACAAAATAATATTAAACAATTCACTTTAAAATTTACTTTTTGCACAAATGAAACCCTAAAACAAGAGGACGTCTCCCCTTTAGGGGACGTTTTGGCACTTTGAAGAAGTCGTTGGGGTAGTAGATGCATGGCTAGGCCTCCAAAGGCCACTTGTCACTCATCCAAGTCCTCCTCCTCATGGTCAAAGTCTTCTTCTCCTCAAAATGTCCATGTGTGAATGAGCCATGTCTTCACCACTAAACCCTAGCTCCTCTAGGTGACGTCAAGCCTCCAAAGATGACGTTTTGCCTTTCCTAGGAAAAACGTTTGGCATGTGAGGGCTAGGTCATGTCATCCATGATGTCTTCTAGGCCTCCAAAGGCACTTCTCTGTCATCCGACATGCGGGCCCTTGGCATCCAACATGTGGGCTTGAAACCCCATGGAAGCCCAAGCTAGGCTTGTTCTCCCAAAACTGGCCACCAAGCAAGGTCTTGCAAAGACAAATAAGCATGCCCTCCAAAGATCTCAAGTCAAAATATCATGATGAGTAAATCAAATCAATAAATGAGCCACCAAAGCATGTGCATCAAAGATTAACCTGTCAAACAAATAAGTGCTCAAAAACATTATGCAACTTGCCAAGCTTGGGTATGGTAGGTTTGACAAGGTGTCCTATTGGGTAGATCTTTCCCTAGGTCAAAGAATGTTTCCCCAGTGATTCCTCTCTAAGCCATGTGAAGTGGATGAAGTGGTCATGGGTCAAGACTCATTGGGCAAAGGGTTCATGACATACAAGGGGTTGTAGTATCTCATCTATGGGTGCCTTTGTAGAGGGTGTGTGGCACCTTCTTTTGTGATGTACTTTTTCCAAGCCCGTCTTCTTGCCATTCTTTTCTTCTTTATATTTTAAGGGATAAGTTGGACGCCACTATCCTGGCTTGGTGTCCAGGTAATGACAGTTTCATTCACAAATACCTCGTGGAAATGAGAAGGCTGGCTCGTGATGAGACCCCCTTGCCCCCAATCGTGCAACTGAGAACCACTACCCTGGCTTGGTAACCAGATGATGGTAATGTCATACCGCTAAGTATCCATGATCATGATAGGCCGGCTCGTGATGAGACCTCCTATCCTCCAAGTAACCCTTTAAGCATTCATTATCATTTATTTTGTAGGTCCCCCATATCTTATAGAGAAGCGTTTCATTGCTTTCTTTGGGATCCTTGGGCGAAGCATCTGGAAGGTTTATCCTTAGGCTCTTATCTTTTTAGCCAACAACCCCTCTGGGCCTTTAGCCCCTTCTTCCCATGAAATGAGGGACAACCCTTTCTTGGGTCAGTATACCCTAAAATCCCAAGAGACAAGGAAACAGGGTTTTAGGTGATGGAAAGTGGTAAATATGGCTGGGAATGGTACGATGGCTCTTCAAGGGAGTTTCCTAGTAGCAAACCCATTCCCGAGGAAGATCACTTATTAGGGCACATTGTCAACCACCAAGGTGAAACGGGGCAAAAAACATAATGTCCAAGCATATTTCATGAAATCTAAAGCAGTCTAAGATAGAACATACTCAAAATGCCTCTAATATTGGAATGACACTCACCATAATACATGACTTGTACCTCACGGAGCAAGGCCCATTGCCTTCCGGAAGCCAGCTGGTGTGGTGGACGTCGTCTGAAAATCCTGACATTTGTGGTGGTGAGATTGGTCTCCATCTGTGCAAGTGGATACTGCAAGCTGCCTGCCTCTTGGTACTCCATGTCTGCAGCCTGAGGGCCTCGAGACATTGCCTCCTTAGTTATCCCTAAAAGTTGGGGATAACAGACACTAAAGGAGATCCTTTGCTAGTGGCAAAAATGGAGTTAGAAGAGTTTGAATCAGACCTTTGAGATAATCCTGTCTTTAAATCAGTGTCAGACCAACTGGAAAAGAAAGTTGTTACCCTCTTCTTTCTTCATAAAATTTCCCTATACCAGGATATCTGTGAATGATATGAATAAAATGGGGAGCCGTGTCAGACAATCTATGGATTGACAGTCTACACTGTTTAGTCAGACAAACATTGAAAGAGTTTTCCTATATATTTGACATATCCACTCATCATTCTTAAATGCTTTTATTGCACTGTCAAAAGGAAATAATATATGTGAAGCTCTTTTAAAAATTCAACTTGTCCTTACTGGTGGCAGCATGGATGGACAAATCCCTTTTAAACAATAAATGAGGGCATCTTGCAGTTAGTTCCCGTCTGTTTACACTTGTGGAGATTTGCAGGGAACTAAAACTGGATATTGATATCCAATGATATTTTAGTTATGAGAAAAATCCTCAAATTGTAGCTGGTTTAATTGTGTTAGCAATTTATGTATACATGTAGCACTGTACAGAATTTCTGTCTGCAATTCATTTGGATAAATCAATCAAGATGAGATAATAGTTAATATTGAAATTGTCTTGTGCAACAGGTTTCATCAGGTAGATAGTATTGCTTTGACAATTGCAGTTAATTTTTGGTGGCCATCCAGAATTATGTTAGCTATGGAATCACATATGGATGCTTACTATTTACGTCGAATAACAAGCAGGTTAATGGCTAATGGCTAGAGCAGATCTATTGTGGTAGAGTTTTCTATGACATTTTTGTTTTCCTTAAACACATACATATTTTGTTTTAGAGCTTTATTATAGATGAAAATTGTTTTCGAATGTTTTTCTTTCATATACTATAAAACTTGTTAAGAAGATGTGACTAACTTATAGTTTCTGGGAATTGCTTCACAAAAATGGCTGGTGGGCAACAGAATGGTGGACTGTGAGAAGGTAATAGCTTTCCTGATTAAAATGTGATGGTTATTTACTTTGCACAAAGGTTTAGATGGTATGAAATGACACTAAGGGTGATAGATTGTCTTTTCTTTCTCCAGCAAAACTTGGAGGTGTGGTCTAATCCAGAACTTCCTGTCTAATAGGTCTTTTGAGATTCCTAAACGGTTCTTATGAATATCTGAAATATTTTTTCATTGTAAATTTCTTCAACAGGCTGTTCCTATGCCTATGGGCTGTCACTTTCCTAACCTGGCCATTTTTAATGTATTTGCTACCTTTTTCGTGTTTCCTCACATTCGAAATTCTGGATTGTTTCAACCAATGTTACAAGAACCGGACCAGTCATTGAACCGGTCGACCCCAAAAACCGGAACCGAACCGGAACCGGGAAAAAACCGGATCAAAAAACCGGTCACTAAAAATACATAAAATATTCAAATTTTGAAAAACAAATACATATTCATGTGCATCCATGTGAATCCAAACCATTATACACAAATTTGCAAAGTTTCTCATATATATTCATGTCATGTGCATCCAATGTGAATCCGATTCCAAACCAAGGTTATCGTATGAAGAAATTATACTCGATGAAACGATATAGAGTGGCATTCACAATGCTTAATTACAAGTCTTAGAGCATGACAATGTGAACATGGAACTTAAGAGATTTAACGAAGCATACCATTTATCAAATCATTCCACCATTCATAAGAGTTAAGTTCTGGTCAATGATTAAGGAAAGTGCTCTTTAGGGTACTGCTGTTATTTATATCAGGTCCTTAAGCACAACAAGATGTAGCTCAGAATTTGCTCATCAAAGGATATAAAGCTTATATGCAATGTCATAAAATTACCACCACAAGATATAATGGATTTAGAGCATGTTTGAAAGTGGAATTAAGTGCAAGCTATTACTGCTGTAGCCTGTAATATATCAAAGTTTGGGACAGCAAGATAGCTGAGATTTCATGTGTGAACATCATCAATCATTAGCTTTGAAAAAGAGAGCTTATTAACCATAGAATGCAAAGAAACTGAGAGCACTAGTTACTTAAACACTGCTGTTGTGTATTAAAGTTCTTATCAGTAAGTATCCACAGTTTTGATTAGGAGTTTGTATTCAGCATTTAAGTGAGACATTAGTCCATAAACAGTAGCACATCATTGCAGAATGATTGAAAACAATTCAAATCTTAAATTTTAACCCAATGCTTAGGTGCTAGTGGGATCAAGTTGACTGTTTAGGGCCCCAACCCTAAATTTAAAAAAAAATCTAATTTCCCCCTACCTTTTGCGGCTGCGGGTCATCTTCATGGAACCGGTACGGAACCGGCTGGTTCAGGCAAAAAAACCAGTTCTGTACGGAACCGGGCAGGGGCGGTTTAGAGGGGCAGTTCGGACCGGTGGGGGCTCAGAACCGGTTGGACCGACCGGTTTTACCGGTTCCGGTTCGGTTCTTGTAACTATGGTTTCAACCAAGGCTGTTGGGAGCGGGGAGAGGAATCGGAAAGCGGGAGCGGGAGCGTCAATTTTAAAAAATTTCCGAGAGCGGGAGCGTTTTTTATATAATACATAAAAAATATATATTTTGATGCATTATATAAAAAAACATGCAGAATGTCGAATCAATTGCAAAAAACATGAAAACATAGATATAAGATCATTTAACTAATTGATTTGTGATGAATCATGATCATTAAAGCATCAACCATTTAGTACACATATAACATCAATCATAAACATTTGTCATCAATAGATTGTAAAAGACATCAACCACAAAATGAAATAGAGTCTAGACTCTAGAGCATCATATTCATTACCAAAGAGTTGTAAGATTAATTGAATAGTTCAAAACTTCAAAATTCAAATTTCAAACTTCAAACTTCAAAGGTAAACTGTCATATAGTGTTCAACTTCAAACTTCATAAGTTCATAAGTTCATTGTTTACAGAGTAAGCCATAATAAAGACTCAAGACTCAAGACAAAGTACTAAGTTCTAGAATCTAGAGACTACTTCTAAACAGGAAACAAAAAAAGAGATCTAGTATACAGTAGCAAGTACTAAGTACTATTCTCTAAGTTTTCCTCTTGCCACTAGAAACTTCTAGTTTCTTATCCTGTGATCTTTGAAGAGAAGTAGGAACAAGTGGAAGTGATCGTGGAACACGACCAACAGCTGAATGGTTCCCACGTGACAATGGACGCTGTGAAGATAAAGGTAAAATTGCTTGTGGATGGGGGTGGCATGTCTCTTCCAAGAATATGATCACCATCACGATCACCCAAAAGTTCCTCTTCCAAGCGTTCTAAAACAATGGCTCCATCCTCCAGATTAGTCTACTATGGATTGTTGTCCCAAGTCATATCTCTTTTATTGTTATATAAAGCACTCTTCCCTACATCACAATAATGCGATAACAACCTCAAGTTGTAATGCACATAAACTAAGCTTTCTGCTCGGTCTGCATTCAAGTTGTTTCTCTTTACACTGTGGATGAAGCTATAGGTGCTCATATGGAGCGCTGAGAGACTACATGACCAAAAATACCCTTTGCACAGATGGAAAACCCACTCACCACCACAGATGGTCACAAGTTTGCAGATGGCATCCACCACACCAGCTGGCTTCTGGAAGGTTGTGGGCCTTGCTCCATGAGGTACAAGTAAGTATTATGGTGAGCATGATTTCAATATTCAAGCCATTTGATTATGTTGTATCTTAGATTGCTCTAGATTTCATGATATGTGCTTGGACATTATGCCTTTTGCCCTGCTTCACCTTGGTGGTTGACATTGTGCCCTAGTAAGTGGTTTTCCTTAGGGATGGGTTTGCTATTGGGAACTCCCTTAATGAGCCATCGTACCGTTCCTGACCATACTTACCACTTTCCATCATTATTCCATTCCATTTCCTTATCTCTTGGGATTTTAGGGTATATTGACCCAAGAAGGGGCTGTCCCTCATTCTATGGGAAGAAGGGGCTAAAGGCCCAGAGGGGTTGGTGTTGGGTAAAAGATAAAAGCCTTCCAGATGCTTCGCCCAGGGATCACCCAAGAAAACAATGAAACGCTTATCTTTAAATAAAGGGGACCCACAATATAATAAATAATGCTTAAAAGGTTAGTTGAAGGATAAGAGGTCTCATCACGAGCCACCTATCACGTCCATGGATATCTAGTGGTATGACATTGTCACTATCTGGTCACCAAAGTAGGGCAATGGCTCTCAGTTGCATGGCTGAGAGAAAGGGGGTCTCATCACGAGCCAACCTTCTCATTTTCATTAGGTGTTTGTGGGTGACATTGCCACCACCTTGTCACCACGCCAAGGCAGTGACCTTCAAACTCTCCTTATGCTATATTGAAAGAAAATAAAGAAAGAAAGATAAAAGGAAATTAATGGGCTTGGAAAAAGTGCATTGCGGATGAAGGTACTACACACCCTCTACGAAGGCACCCATGAATGAGACACTACGACCCCTTGTATGTCATGAGCCCTATGCCCATTGAGTCTTGACCCCTACCACTTCATCCACTTTACATGGCTTAAAGAGGGATATCTTGGAAGGTCTCCTTGACCTAGGGAAAGACTTACCCAATAGGACACCTCGTCAACCCTCCCATATTTAAGCTTGACAAGTCGCATAGTGTCTTTGAGCTGTTAATTGTTTTATATAGTGATCTTCGATGCACATGCTTGGATGGCTTATTTATTGATTGGATTCACTTATCATGATGTTATGACTTGAGAACCTTGGAGGGCGTGTTTATTTGTCTTTGCAGGACCTAGTTGGTGGGCAATTTTGGGAGAACAAGCCTAGCTTGGGTTTCCATGGGGTTACAAGCCCACAGGTTGGATGCCAGGGGCTCATATGCCAGATGAGAGAGATCAGACTTGGACGACCTTGATGATGACTTGGACAATCTTGTAGAAATTCTGAGGCCCTATGAGGCTGCCATCTAAGGTCTGTCCTTGACCTTAGTATGGCTCTAAGTTTCAACTGTATGGCTGTCTTCTTTTGCTGTTTTAGGACAGCAAACAATCATCCCACTTTCTGCTCAATGTTTTATAGGTT
>SNQJ01S0118052.1:27603-40674 GCA_010110895.2 Picea sitchensis
ACGAGAGGAAGATCAATCACCAATTTTTGATTATATCACTACTGCAATGAGCGATAGTTTAGATAACCAAACTGCTCATGCCAAAGTTTGCTCAAGTCATCGCTATGAGCAATATAAACTGATGGAAAAGATGACCCAAATATGTCAAATTTGTACAAGCTGGTAATATCATCAATTCTAGTTGCTAGGACATGCTTAGGATCTTTTAAATCCTTGATTACAACTTGGTGAGGTAAAACTCTACTATTTTATCTTCACTTGAATGAGTGATTTGATATACTAATAGAAGGTTGCAGGAGAGACTTGGACCACATGGGGGTTCCACAATAGCGCCATTCCCCCTGAGGCAACATCAACATCTATAGCCATAGGGTGACAACCTGTCTAGAATTTGGAGGCTAGCCAGTTGAGCATTCGGTTTCTTTAATCATGAGTATTGTTGGCTGGTTTTTAAGGATCTTGTTCCTTAGGATTCGTTGTTTGCTGGGGCTATTGAGGGCCGTTATGTTCCAGGAGATGATCTTCATTAATAGTTGGAAGGGGCAACTTGGAACTTCTCTTTCATGAGTGTGATTATGATTGAGTTTACGAAGAATTCGCCCAACTCCTGAAGTGGTTTAGTGTTGCTTCGACATCTTATTTTTCTCTCCTCCTTTGCCTGTTTGGATGAATCTCTGGAGACAACATTTTTAATTCTTAAAGACGAAGATACTGTATGCTTACCTTTGGGTGTGACTGCCAGTTTAGCTTTACATTTGAGAAGAGCCATTTGCAGAAGTTGAATTTGTTTTTTTGAGATGGAGTTTTCCTCGCGCATGCATCAACGATCCCTTGTAGATCCAACTCTCCTAGTTCCATATCCTCCCCTTCGTCATGCCCTTCATTCCCTTCTTCTATTGAGATCATATCTTCATCGTCCTCTGCATTTGGATGTTCAGTTCCTGAAGAATCTTTTCCTTTGTCGCGATTTTGATCA
This sequence comes from Picea sitchensis, assembly GCA_010110895.2. Taxonomy (NCBI): domain Eukaryota; kingdom Viridiplantae; phylum Streptophyta; class Pinopsida; order Pinales; family Pinaceae; genus Picea; species Picea sitchensis. Next base: position 28,580 of record SNQJ01S0118052.1, read on the forward strand.
TGATCTATGCGAGGGTGGATCCTTCGAATTGTTGTGTTGTTAGTATACTTGTTGAGATTGTCCTGCCATCTGGCCTTGCTCATGGATTGAGGAAAGAGTCTCGAAGCTATTGCTGATCTTAGGGCCTTTTGGATTTGGTGGTGACTTCCTCAAAGCCCTCCTCATCCTTTGCTGTCGAATTCTTAACCGGATTCGGAGGGGCATTTAGGGGGTAGTCTTGGAAGAGATGCCCATGGGCATGGTATTTTCGATAGAAAAAAGGGATATGCTCATAGTCAGAGTCTTGGAAACTTAAGCAGATTGAAGTCGACAATGGTTTTGACACATTCAGATGGACACAAATGTGGCCATATGAAGTGTATTTGGCCTGCTTTGTTGCCTTGACAATTTTGACAAAGGAGCCAAGGGTGTTTCCAATGCCCTCCAAGATTTCCGAATTCCAATATTCCTACGATAGGGAATACAGACGTATCTAGACAGGGGTAGTAGTGAAGTCTTCCTTGGATGGGCTAAATTTCTCGGTCCAGAGGTTAGACATATAAGTTGCAAAATTGAAGAAATAGGGGCCGTTTTCAAATATCCTCTCTTGGTCCTCAACATTGTTGAATACAATAGTAAAAAAAGCTTTTGAGCTCAATTTTAGCTCGATGTTTCCTTTTGGATTTCATCATGTCTTGATCCACCAGATCAAGGCTTTTTCCAAAGGACAGAGACCCATAAATTTACAAATGAGGGTGTGGTCCTGCATGTATTGAATGGTTTCACAGATCTTTGTGGATCTGATTTCATAGTGGGGTTTCATTAGTCTACGTGATGCAGGTTCTTGTTCGACGCGCTTCTGGGTTGTTGGGCACATCATGGTCGACTTTCTTCGACTGTTCAGTATGTGGGTCACGCATAGTGCTTTTGTTTTCCTCGGGTTAGGGTGCCGCTAGAGGATTTTAGCTATTGGTTGAAGGTTGAATACCTGTTTCGTATCTGTTTCCAGCCATGATGTTACGGAAGGAGGGAGCCATACTCTGTCTCCCTGTTGCTGCCATTGCAGAGGCTTCAGTAAATCCTAGAGGAGCTTAGGGTTTAGAGTTAAGAGTCACATGTCGTTTTTTCTATTTATTATATCATGATCTTCAACAATGTGTTACTCCTCATTTTGCATGATGCCTATACTAGTGAAATTTTTCACTACCCTTGTGATTTTCAATTTTTCATCACAAAGAGATTTGGATGGGTAGGGTGTTCACTTGGTTTCTTGGATTGTTGATGACATGGATGATGATGTGCTAGAGGATTTGATGGTGTTTTGCGTGGTATTACTTGCTTATCATAGAGGGATAACATTACACTTGATCATGTGATGTTATAGCCTCCACTCCTTGCTAGATGATTAGATATGAGGATATATGGATCCAATGGTGGAACACCCTAGCATTTTGGGGCTAAGTGGACATTGGATTCATCACTTGAGATCACTTTGCATATCTTTGTGTAGAGACATAACTCTTGAGGCATCTTCATAGCTCCTGAGGCAGTGGTCACAATGCCCTAGGCACTTTAGGGCCCTTCTTCGTGCACTTAAACTATCCATGCCATGCCACATCACAGATCTTGGAGCACTCAACCATCTCACACATTTGGAGGCACACATCAAACATTTTGATGAGGTCGTCCTTCTCCTTGATGAGTTGGTGGGGTTCTTAATGACTGGGCATATGGGTTCATAACATATTTTGACTTACTCTTACTTGGATCCACTGCTCCTCATGCTTTACTGGTCCACATGTGCCATTTTGGGGATTATTGTATACACATGTTGAGGCATTTTGTTGGATTGAAGGGGGCCATCCCTTCTTTTCATGGAGATGGTTGAGTGTTATTCACATTCCACATGTGGAGGCCTTGTATCATGGATCCAATTACTAGATTTGAGGATGACGCCCAATTTGGAGGTTACTTTGCACATTTTATCATGCTTGTTGATGGGATGCCTCACCTTGGGGAAGATCGTTCCAAACCCTAGATCTAGGATTCATTGCATATTTCGAGGGTGACCTAGCTTTAGGAGTAGTTATATTTTGACAGAGTGCCCAAATTTCAGCTAGATCAATACCATTAGATTCAAAGTGGCCGTGGGATTTCCATAATGTGGTCATAATAGAATTTTTGATAAAAAATAATGCAGTTATGGTGCTTTTAAAATCTCTGCCAAAGGAGAATTTTCACCACAATTTTGACCACTTGTTTGAGGAAAACCCCACCTTTTTGGCTTGAGCGTTTTGGTTATTTGGGAAGTTCATTATTGATATATGCCCATGGTGAAGAGTGCCCTAGCTCTTGAGGCCACATGGCCCATGTTTTATGCATCTATTTGGGGCTTTCCACTCTTGGGATCTTCTATTCATTGCTTGTTGGGACATTTCACCTTGAAAAGCTATATATCCACCAATGGAGGAGATCTAACATGTTTTCATTGCCTACTTTGAGGAGTTAGTTGTGGATCTATCCACTTGGAAGCCTTTGGAGCCTAGACATTGCACCTTTGACTCATCTCCTTATTTGATGGGGATGCCCCACTTTCTTGGGCATATGTTTCTTGGAGACTTGTACATGTGGCCTTGAACACTTCATTATTTTATGTATTGTTGAATAATTAGTTGCATGAAGTAATACTTTACTCCTCCCTAGGCTAGATCTAGGGTTTTCACATGAGAAACTATTATTTTATTGTAAAGAAAGTTGAGCTAAACTCTATATAAAGAGTATGCCTTCGTCATTTGTATTCATGGTTGGATTTTTGGAGCTTCCACCCCTTGGAGCTTAATTGACATATCTTTCTTGAAGTATATGTGATATATAAGGGCTCTTTCTTTTTGAGATTTGGTGTCAATTCTTGAAGCTCTTCTATATTGGTTTATATTTTGTGCATAAAGATTGATTGTGAATGGTAAAGTCTTCTACAAGCTAACAATATTGATCCATTGAAGCGTAAAGTCTACCACTTGGAAGGACGATGTTTTGGGGTAACTCCTCTCCTTTCTTTGTTTGTTTGGTAATTATTTGATTTTTTGCTTTGTCTATCCATCTAGGAACCCTAGCAAGGGTGTTGAGGACATATATCAAGCTATAGTTGATCTTGTTGGTGAAGGTGCTCTCTTGAGGACCCCTTCTTGTAGGCCCTTAGACTTCATTGTTTATCTTGATAAGATAGAAGACTATTTTGTCCTTTGGCTCTAGTCTCCTCATCCTAATCCTTAGATAAAATAGACCAATTTTGGAGAGGTGTTCTCTTCTTGACCCCATAAGCCCCTTTCGATTCACCTTGATCCATTTCCTTTGTTGGATTTGGCACTAATCTCTACTTCCTTCCATCATCTCTTTTATATCCTAAAAATATCAAAAATATTGTTTTACTAAAGTTACTCTCACTTCACCTTGTGCCTCATTTCTTAGCTTTATAATCTTACCAGGGATACTCCCCTTGAGATGGAGAAGAGTTAGCCTAAAGTGTAGAGGATAGGTTGCTTAGGCGATAGTGGTGACTGTTATCGCACAGTTTGTAGGAAGGGTTTAGTTTAGCTTGAGTCAAGGCTTCAAACTGGCGTAATAGGAACTTCCCCACCCACTGTCACCTCGATGGGGAGCTCTTTCTATTTAGGATGGCTAGTCCAAGGGAGACGTCCCTAGTAATCTGGGTTTCTAAAAGGGCTAAAGGGCTAATGGATCAAGATAAGGATTCCCTTTCACAGATTACTGCCAAGAAGGAGATAGTCAAAGAAGATATTCCACTGATAAGGGCACATGTTTGCGAGACAAGACAAATAAAACTAAAATGTGCTGCAGTGGTTAGTACTTCAAATATTAATGACTATCTTCAACATATATATGAGCAATGATCAAATGTAATTATTGACGAAGTCAATGATTACTAGACAAAGACAAATGATTTATATCACTTCTCCAATAAATACAGAATAGTAAAGGCATTCAATGTATACAATCACTCCTTGTTATATCACAATGCAGTAAATAAGCTCATATACCAATATTGTTGCTGCGTCACAATGTAGAATTAGGGTGACGTCAGCCTTACTAATAGGTCAAAATTGAAAGATAATGAGTAGGACGTTTTATCAAACAAGCTTATAAATGTGATCACCAACTCAAAACCTATCAAACAAGGTGACAAGTGTCAAAACGTTTTGAGCCAAACAAGAGATCAAACAAGTGTGACGTCACCTATATTATTTCTGTTTTAAGGTTAGGGTTAGCTAGCCAAGAGGTAGACGTTTTGACTAAATCAACCAATGAAAGTACTCAAATCCTCTATGGCTACAAAGAGATGACTAAGCCGCAATTTTTAGTCCAAGCAAAGATTCAATTAGGGCAAGACGTATCAAACAAGGTGACAAGTGTCAAAACGTTTTGAGCTAAAATCAAGAGATCAAACAAGTGTGACGCAGCCCTATATTGTTGCTGCATTCAAGGTTAGGGTTAGTTGTGCTAAGAGGACGTCTTGACTAAATCAACCAATGAAAGTACTCAACTCCTCTATGGCTGGAAAGAGATGACTAAGCCGCAATTTTAGTCCAAGCAAAGATTCAATTAGGGCAAGACGCCATCAATGTATTAGGGTTAGTCTAGACGCTGAAGTAGTTTAGGGTTTCAAAAGAAAAGAGTTTTGAAAGAGAGTTTAAGCACAAACAAGTTTCAAAGTTATAATTTAGACTAGTGCCTTAAGTTAATGGAGTCAAATGGAGAGAAGCTAATGGCTTGGAGAAATTCAAACCTAAGGACAAGAGGATTAGGTCTAATGGTGTCGCTATGGCAGGGCCACCAGATCAAAACCCTAAGAAGAGAAGAGACTTAATTAGGTGTAGCTAGCCTTAAGGCTCTTTATTCTTCTTAAGACTCTTTTTGGCAAAACGGCTAGCTAAAAAACACAAATCTATGTATTGAAAAGTGTTGTTCAAAGACAAGGCTTTCAAAACCCGAAACCCTAGGTGTAAAAATAAATTAGGCCTAATGAATGCCTCTTTTTCAATTCTATGTTTGAAAACTAACTCAAGAAAAGAGCATGGCTGGGCTTCCTAGCCATGGCCAGGCCAGAACCTCTAATCAAATGTCTATAAGCTTTTATCATGGGGAGACGAAGCCACAACCTACTTGTGTGTTGGCCCTAGGGTCTAGTGATTTCAAGCAAATAATAGCAATGTAATAATGCATGCAAGATATTTAAACAACAACCATTCATTCGGCCAGTTTCTGGATGAGAAACACCACAAAACTACAAAATAGCTACAATCCAACCCCTAGTTGCAAACCCTCCAATGACAACAGCTAACCATGCCAAAAGATAACTCGCAAGATGCTTACCACCCAAAAGAGAAGAACAACCAAAGACAAGAGCTAAAGAAGTCACCCTCACAAGAGAGCAAGCTGTGTTATGTCAAACGAGGGTAAAACGCCCTCAATATATATTAGATCCCGCGACCCTTTAATTAACAAAATAGGTCATCAAAATGTACCGACAAGGCTGGACTTTACATTATTCACCACTATCGCCCCAAAATGCTAAAAATGTCAGCAAAGCTAAAAATGGAGACGCTGCCCCAGAAGGGGAGACGCTATCCTTTGGCATTTATCAAGATCCAAGGAGTTAAAACGCCCCTTCAATTCTCAACCCGCCACACGCGGCTAAACAAGCCTAGCATCGCCGCTATTATTGCTCCTGAATCGCCCAGCCTCGCCTCTCAGGAGGCCCCCGATCACCAAGACCATCGTCGACCGGTATAAGGGGTCGATCCCCATGGGTCAAATCTCTACAAAACGCCCCGATGAGATGCCCTTTCAGGTAAGGGCTCTTCACACCTCGGCCCCTCGGCCGCCATCCCAACAACCATCCGATGGGCCTTTCAACCCCATGGAGGTCCAAAACAATCATATCCCCATGCGACTGATCCTCTGTACTGGCCCTCACGGCATGGTCTCCGCGATATCAAAACTACTTCTCCATGGCCTATCGCCCTATATCATGGCAATGTAAATCATATCTCAATGTCATTAAATTCTATCAAACATATGCATGAAATCCTAATAAATCATCTTAAGAGCTCAAAGACATTACACGATCTACTATATTAAAGCTAAGGAAACCAACAGACCACCTATTGGGCTAATCCCATGTGTAGAAATGGAAAGTTTCTCAAAGGATCATTCGCTTATGTAATGCTATGGATATGGTTTTAGGGACGCCCACCATAGCCTCCACCAAGGGTCGGTGTTGTCTCAGGGTGCCTTGTAGGAGGCTAGCCAGACCCGCTATGATGAATTTTTTTTCCAAGCCCTTTATTGCCTTTATCTTTCTTTATTTTCTTTACCACAAGCTCGGGACGGTGAGGACACCTACTTTGGCTTATGGGCCGAGTTGACAAGCAGCCACCCACTCAGTATCTTCAGAAAATGAGTCAGGCTCTTGATGAGACCCCTTTCCTTTGGCCATGCAACCAAAGGTCAACGCCCTGCTTCAGGACCGATGATGGTAATTTCATATCGCTAAATACCCATGAACATACTGGGTCACTGATGAGACCTCCCATCCCTCTGGTTAGGTCTCTACATTTATTTATTTAATCATTTTTTCTTAGGGTCCTTCTTTAGTTTCTTATCGAGACTTTATTGCCTTCTGGGATCCCCCATGGCATCTCTAGGTTTTCTTTTCCTATGAAGCTTTTATCTTTTTACCTCTAACCTGCTACCTCCTAGCCTTTTAGCCCCTTCTTCCCACACAAAGACAAGATGATACCTCAAAGGTCATCCCAATGGCTGCACTAGGGGAATGGGATGGATGAGCTGGGTATAAGATGAAAAGTGATAAGATGGTGATGGACGATGGCTCATAAACCTCCTTCTTTGTGCTAACCAAAACCCTATGAATAACGGGCTGTTGTTGCTCTGCAATCACCCCAACAATGGTCAAGGGATTAGTGTAAGATCCAAGCAACGCCATCCCAAATGAAGGAACCCAGACGCATATATAGCTAGAAGGTTATAATCCATGAAATACTTATTATTAATACCATGATACCGCATCACTCACCATGGAGCAAGAGTCCCTCCTCGATGCAAGCCCAGCTCTGTGAGGATGGAGGTCGCCATTACCGACAAGACAAAGCTGGTCGAGAAGAAGAAAGATGGGCCCTCCAGGGCCATGCTCAAGTCAATCCGCTCTCGGTACTCCATGTCTAGGACCATGTGGGCCTCGAGACATGATCTCCTAGTTATCCCTAGATATCGGGGATAACAGTGACCATCCTAGTACCCTCTTGGGTGGTGACCATCCTAGTACCCTTTTGGGCTGTTATCGCACAAGTTGTAGGTTGGGCAGAGCCCGACCCAACCACCAATTGGCGACAACTTGGAGAGAACCTCCCCACTGTCACCTTAGGTAGTTGTTCCCATCACTTTGGAGGTGAGGTAGTCATCTCAAGGGGGGAATCCTGGTGACCCTAAGGGGGATTGAGATGTTAAATGATATGTATGGATGGAAGCCCCTAAAGGTCAAGTTTCTAGATGGAAAAGGGAACTTGGAGATGAGTCTAGAGGGTTGCTTAAGGTTGCCAATGATTTGAGTAACCTGCCTAGTGTGAATACCTGCTTGAGACACAAAGAAAACCAAGTATATGATATAATATGTTAGTTGGACAAGCAAGTTAAGCTTGTTGTCCCTAATTGCAGCAAAAGTCAATGATATATATGAGCACATAGAAGATAATAAAGATTGCAAAATAGATGCTAAAAGTATAATTGAATAAGCAAGAGACAAGCTAGTGAAAGCTAGCTTAACTCAACAGTGATAAAGCAATACTCTAGCACAATAGCAAGGCTGAAACAAAAGCTTACTGCAGTGATATTTATGAGCCTTATGGCTGTAGCAAACCAAGCTTTTTAACAAAAAAATCAGCCAATGGAAACCACTTCTAACTAGCTGAAAAAGTGTGCTAGGGTTAGTAGTTTGTTAGGGCAAAGTTGTAGCCAATTCCTAGGGCTAGAGAGTTAGTTTTCTGCAGCCCTAATGGCTGTAGGTTAGTTTTGTAACAGCAGCAAGATTTAGTGGATGAAAGAGGACGCCTCAATGAGGCAAGAAAGCCTAGGGCTCAAGGAACAACTTCCAAGTGAGAGAACTTCAAAACTTGAAACTTTCACGTTTACCAATGCAACGTTTTATTTCTCCAATGCAACAACTAGTGCCTTTGATTATGGTTAATGGTGTCAAAGAAAAGAGATAAAGCCACTACCTTGGGGGTATAAATCCTCTTATTTCCCAAGGAAAGTAGCCTAGCTAGGGTTTAAAACTAAGGGGTGTATGCCCTTATACTTCCTTAGCAAACCCTTGCAAACAAGAATTCTATGCTTAAAAATATGATGGAGCTAAAGTAGGGGTGTATGCACTTATACTCCCTACCTAGCCTTAGCAAAATCAACCTTGAGCTTGAATTACAAATGATAACAAGAAGTAAAAAGCTTACCAATCCAAATAGCAACAAGATAGACCATAGCATGCCAAGATAACCACCACAATAGCAAAAGAATGACCTCCAAGAGCTAGCGCATCATCATCTTCAACTCCACAACCAAAGAAAAACCATATCATAGCACAAGAGAACCAAAAGCCTCAAGGGTAGCAAAAGTTTCAGTCCAATACTTCTCACAATGGGAGAGTTATGATATAAAATGAGATCTTATGATCTCTATTTATACAAAATGTCATTCACATAGTTTGTCCACATTAGCAAGGGTAAAACATAAGATAAGGGATCCACAACCCTTATCTTACCCCTTGCAACCAAATAATATTAAACAATTCATCTTTAAATTCACTTTTACACAAAAGAAAACCCTAAAGTAAGATGACATCCACCCTTTAGGGTATGTTTTGACACTAGGAGCAAGTCGTTGGAGTTAGAGATGCATAGTTAGGACTCCAAAGGCCACATGTCACTCATCTAAGCCATCTCCTCATGGTCAAAGTATTCTTCTCCTCAAAACGTCCATGTGTCAATGAGCCATGTCTTCACCACCAAACCCTAGCCCCTCTAGGTGACGTCAAGCTTCTAAAAGAGACATTTTGCCTCTCCTAGGCAAAACGTTTGGCATGTAAGGGCTAGGTCATGTCATCCATGATGTCTTCTAGGCCTTCGAAGGTATGTCTCTCTCATCCGGCATGTGGGCCCTTGGCATCCAATCTGTGGGATTCAAGCCCCATGGAATCCCAAGCTAGGCTTGTTCCTCTAAAACTGTCCACCAACTGGGTCGTGCAAAGACAAATAAGCACACCCTCCAAGGATCTCAAGTCATAATATCATGGTGAGTAAATCAAATCAATAAATGAGCCACCTAAGCATGTGCATCAAAGATTACCCGGTCAAACAAGCTAGTGCTCAAAGACATTATGCAACTTGCCAAGCTTGGATATGAGAGGGTTGACGAGGTGTCCTATTGGGTAGATCTTTCCCTAGGTCAAGGAGTGTTTCCCAAGTGATCCCTCTCTAAGCCATGTGAAGTAGATGAAGTGGTTATGAATCAAGACTCATTGGGCATGGGGTTCATGACATACATGGGGTTGTAGTGTCTCATTCATGGGTGCCTTTGTAGAGGGTGTGTGGCACCTTCGTTTGCAATGCACTTTTTCCAAGCCCATTCTCTTTCCATCCTTTGTTTCTTTCATGTTTTAAGGAATGAGTTGAAGGCAACTGTCTTGGCGTGGTATCTAGATAGTGACAATGTCACTCACAAATACCTTGCGGAAATGAGAAGGCTGGGTTGTGATGAGACCCCCCAGTTGTGTAAATGAGAGCCACTACCCTGGCTTGGTGGCCAGATGTGAAATATCCCTGATCAGGCTGATCAAGATATTCGCTACTGTTCTAATGCTCTGTCGTGCAGATTTGATACACTGGGGGTTTCTGGATGCGTTTTAGCCGTGTGTTTGAGATATTCTTCGGTTATTGTGGTTGCATGTTGGTTATTGCAGATGCATGTTGGTTACTACATGTGCATGTTGCATATTTAAGGTTTAACAATCATATAAGGACGCATGCAAAAGTATAGAATGTCAACTGCTCAATATCATGAATAAAAACGGTCCAAGCATGGAAATACAATAGCCTACTGGAAATATAGAATCTAAACGTCAGTCAGATCTCCTGGATCTGTACTGGAATACAATCGAATAACAAAAAAATACCCATGATCATAAGAAGATAGCAGATCTGATGCATGCACGGATAGATTGGCAAAAATGTGCAATTCCGGAGAAATACGGTAACCGCTACCAGTTGGAAAACTCGACCTGAAGAATCCACCGTCAGAATGTGTCCAAAACTGCTCCAATAGAAGCGCCCTAGCCTCTAGACTGGAATGGATGTCTGTCGGATCTCAGATCTGACCCCGACGACATTGGATCTGGACCCCTGGGGGGTTTGCGCCCCTCCTGGAACACTGAATGCACCCCAAAAGGTTCCACCAACGGAATCTGCTGCTATATGGCTCAAAACGATCGTCTCGTCAAATGATGAAATGGGTCTGAAGGATTTGTCTGGATCTGCCCTGAAACTCTGCATGCAACGCCAAATGTCTGTCCGGAATAACTGCGCCCTGAATGGATGGATGAATCGATCTGCAAAATTCCACCGTCGGAATCTGACGATAGATGGCTCAATGAAAGCGCCCTGGCTGGATCTCCAATGGGTCGGAATGAAACTGCAATCGGGACACAGGTCTATTGCAACTCTCCAAAACCTCAAACTAGCTTGCGCCCTCCTTGGCTGAGCTGCGCCCTCCACAACGAAAACTTCTGAAACGTACGGTGAAATACCTGGATGGTATCTCCGATGGGCTAGGGTGTGTCTCTCAACACCGAAACCGATCAAGGGTGGTGGTTTCCTCCAGAAATCCACAAAACAGTAAGGTCGGCTCTCCTCCTCCTCTGGGAACTCTCAACATCAAATCATAACAATGCATAATGAGGAATTAGGTCAAATTCCTCCCTTTATATCTTTCCCAATCTAATTCTTCATTGACCTCAGTTAAGCTAGGCGCCTTTCCTCCTAAAGTGATTTATTTCTCAATTAAGTCCCCCCTTAACACCTTTTCATTCTAATTCTTCGTTGACTTAGGCTTAAGTGACTTTTCATAAGTATTTTGGCTTAATTCATCGTTTAGCCGTTAATTCCTCCTTATTTCTCCATCTTGTTCCCTGTTTGTGCCTGACTATAGTCTACGGGATTATATAGACTACTAAGTCACTCCCTGCTGGCCTACTCTTGGGAACGAGACATCACAGTCCTCCCTTCCCGAGATTGCTTGTCCTCAAGCAACATCAATCATGGGTGCTGCAGAATATGCTCTCCCTCCCATGTGGCATCCTCCACTGGAAGACCCCTCCATCTAACCAAGCACTCTCTGATGACCCTGCTCCTCAATCTGCGCTCTCTCTGCTCTAGTACCTCATCTGGCACTAGTTCCAACTGACCCTCCTCATCCAAGGGTGGCAACTCCTGTGAAATGCTGACTTGCTGTCCCACCGCCTTTTTAAGGCAAGAGACGTGAAAGACGTTATGAATCTTGCTGCCTTTGGGTAGCTTTAGCTCATATGCCACCTCGCCTATCCTCTTGATGACTCTGTACGACCCATAGAACTTTGGCTTTAGTTTCTCTGCTCCGCTCCTCTTCAAGGAAGATTGTCGGTATGGCTGTGATCGCAAGAAAACCAAATCTCCTACCTCAAAACTGCGCTCAACTCTGTGTCGATCTGCATATATCTTCTGCTGATTCTGAGCTGACTGCAAGTTCTCCTTCGCTGATCGAAGGATCCTTTGACTCTTCTCCACCCAATCCTTGGCCCCCGGGACCCTGCTGTCCCCAAACACAATATCTATAAAGGAGGGTGCATCGTACCCATACAATGCCCTGAATGGTGACATCCTGATAGACATATGGTAAGTTGTGTTGTAGCAATACTCACCCATATGTAACCATCTCACCCAAGTGCGTTGCTGTCCCCCCACATAGTTCCTCAGATACCCTTCCACCCATTTGTT
>SNQJ01S0118053.1:18155-42269 GCA_010110895.2 Picea sitchensis
TACATGAATGAATGAATAGAGGCCCTTGCCTTTCCTTTATACTTCCTGCTCACCTTCTTCCTCCAAAGTGACTTTAATTTTATTAATATTTAATTAATTAATTAAATCACTTTAATTAATTAATCAACCTTTTTACCTCTGAAAAGCGCCTTATCTCTCCTTGTGGCTTCCCTGGCCATTGAAATTCACTTCTCACCATCCCATCATGTAGTGTTGCTCCTCTCGATTCCAACGAGCTATTACACTAAGAGGTTCCTCCAAGTAATGTGCCCAAAATGACCTCTTCAGTGATTTTAATTAACTTATAGCTCAAAATACTTAAAATCATGGAAATCGTCGGAATGGAACGAAACCAAGGCCAACCTGTGCGTAATGGATCATAATGATGAAATGGGATGAGCAATGCAAGTCGGACCCCAAAATGCCTCTCAATAATCCCTGTACTCGCTATAACATCCATCTGGATATTCTGGTCATCACAAACCTTTGCAATGTGATGATGTCCCAAAGTGGGGACATTACACAATGCCTAAGTCCAAACCCACTGTCACCTCGATTTGGACTTCTTCCGTCTAGGCTTACTTTTAGGGAAGCCAAGGGGGTAGACCCTATTTACTATGTGAGTTGTTTAGTGAATTCGAGGAGTTAATTTTAGTTTTTTTAAGTTAGGGGGAATCTAACCTATATGACAAATAGCAATGCAAATGCACAATTTAAATGACAGTCAAAACCTTTCCCTAAAGGGCAACTAAGATTAGTGCCTATGGATTGGGCAAGGGGTCAACTAAGTTTATACAAAAGAATTAGAAAGAATTAAATGATCTAACTACAAAGAATAACTCTACAATAAGTTACAAGATGAAATAAAACTATGACAAATATACAGTGAAAATGTAAGTTACAATATAGACAAGGATAAAAGATGAGTTAGAGATATATATAACAAGAGATCAACTATTGCTAATGAACAAGAGACAACTAACTAACTATGAAGCATTTAACTTGGAAAAGCTTGGAAAAGGGCAAGTGCGCAACTCAAGTAGATGAAAGAGCCAACAAAGAGCAAGTGCGCAACTTCTGAAGTAAGGGGGAAGCTACAAGCAAGTGTCCCAAAGAGATGGTGCGCAACTTGAGAGTAGCACGCCCTTGAACAGATAAACATACTCAAAATAAGTGAAACTTGAAAGTAAAGTGCCCAACTTTGAAGTAAAGTGCTTGGAAATGAAAAGTGCTTGCAAATCAAACCATAAGCATGAAAATATGCCTTGAACAACAAGGTTTGCACAACTAAAATATGCTGAAAATGTAAAGTAAGAATGTTATGAAGTGTAGTAGGTAGATTTTAGATTAATTTTAGAGTCTCTCTTTGATTAGGGGGCTTAAGGTGTTGTGAAGCAAACCGAAACTATGTGTCTACCCCTAGACTCTTACCACTTTGGCCAAAAAGATTGTTGGGTGCTCAAGAAGAAGGGAAAACAAGGCCCTTTCCTAGCTCCATAGGTCAACCTGGAAAACTTAGGTGCTCAAGCAGGGGGACACCTAGTGGCGTGAAGTCGTCTCCGACTTCGCACCCCCTGTAGCCTCCACAAGCCTCCTTTTTGGTGACGAAAGTTGTACCATTCCAAGGTGCCTAATTAGACTAGATTGATTTTCCTCCTAGTCTAGACTACAAGCTATGATTAACTGAAAAATAAATTGTGAAGTAAATGATTCCAACTTAAGATACAAGATATTAATCAATTATATGGTTACATAACTTAAGCAAGAGATATAATATTAAATGACTTTGCAACTTAAACAAATTAAAGGAAACTAAAGATTAAGCAATTATTAACAAGATGAAAGAATAGCAAGCTAAGCTATAAACAAGCCTTACTATATAGCATGGGTTGGCTTAGCCAAACCTCTTTGCTAGGTGTAGGAAAAAAATAAATAATGCAAGCAAATAGAACTTGGAAAGTAAATAACAAGATCCTAGCCACTCAAACTTGTCTCAAGGACAAGTGAGACAAACAATACTTGAAATAAAACTTGCAACCTCAACTAAGGCACAAGGAGGAGGACAAGCCTACCGATTTTGTGTCAAAGTGGGTGAAATGAAATGAAAAAAAATAACTTGACAAGAAAGTAAAGCACCTAGCCTCTCAACCTTGTTTTAAGGACAAGTGGGACAAAGAATTAAAATGATTATGACAGAAAATTAAATATCCTAGCCTTACAATTTAGCATGGGTGGCAAAGCCAATCCTCTTTGCTAGTTGTAGGCAAACAAGAAAATAAAAATGCAGAAATTTAAATACTTGGAGAAATGCAAGCCCAAGAGACTCTCTTTGGGCTTGCTCACAATGAAAGAATAGAAGAGGAGAAGTGGGTATTCAAAACCCTTACTTGGGAGGTTCTTCCTTGATGTTTTGTGGCCCCAAATGAACAAAACCTCCCCCTTTCTGGTCGAAACCTGCAGAAAATCAGCAAGCAAAGCTTGCTGGAAATGCTACACAATAACCAGAAAACCTTTAAAAAAATTCTGTTAGTAAAAACATAAATTTTACACACAAAAATCTGCAAATAAATGATTGAAATATGACCTATTCTAGAACAAAAATATACCCAATAAGATGTATGAAAGAATGATAAATGAAACAAAAAATTAAAGAGGATTTTAGTGGTTGAAAAAACAAATTTCAGATCTTCAAATTTGTCTTTCTCCAACCCTTGGTGACCTGCAAAAAGATAAGATCAAGCTACAAGACCAAAAAGGAGGTGAGTAGATTTATATATGATCACAAAATACTTTGAATAACCAAATAGAAACTAACTCACTTAGATCTATAGAAATACTACCACAAATCTATCCAAGCAAAATACTTACCTAGGATCTCCTATTCTAGATCTAAAAGAAAAAAAACTCAACAATAAACCAATACAAATCACCTCAATGAAGCTCAAGATCTTGCACCAAGAGTACTCCCAATGCACACCATATTCCTCCAAAGATTTTCTATTATTGAAAGTAAGCTTGAGCAAATACTTGCTACAAGCTTGAGAAAAGAAAGAGAGCAAGATGGGAGAGAGAGAGAAGAGTGAGAGAGATTTGGGCATAATAATTTTACACTGAGAATAGATGAGAAATGAGGAGGGGTAGGCATTCTTTTATATTTGGGAGGCAAGAGAGACCCCTCTTGGATGAGCTCCAAGTGTCACACGTCTAAAAGGAAACACAAAGTCAACAAAGAGACACGTTTAGGGTTTTGGTAGTGATTAGGGGTTGAGGGGTGAGAGGGAAAGGGGAAAAACACCTTTTCCTATGGTCAAACATGAGGTTAGACACCAAGGGAGGCGAAATTAGGGTTTAGGTGACTTTTTCACTTTATTTTTTTATTTTCCACATGTCACTTTTAGCTAGGGAACACCACTTTAAGCTGTTGGCTAAGCAAGGGGGGGTTCTTTAAGTGGAAAATTACTTTTCCAACTTAGGAAAAGGGTCAAGAAACCTTTCCCACTCTCTCTCATAACTTTATTCCCTTTTTACAATTTTTGACATTTTTACTTAGCCAAATTAAAACAATTAATTGCTGACTCTAGATTGACTTGGACTCCTCATGGACAAAGACCTAGCAAAACTTGTCCAAATGAACTAAAACTTGGTCCAAGGGTGTAGGGGGTTTCTTGCCATTTGTTTTGAGTACTCACACCCTTATCAAAATCCCCTAGGACCAAATTTTTACATTTTTACATCAAATTTAATTAAAATTACCGTTAAATGGGTAATTTTAATAAATTAAAAAAACTATTAATTCTGCAAGACTCTAGAAGATGTCTAGCATGGTCATTTACAATATTCCTAGACCGTAGTCACCCATTGGGATCGATCATTAGAATGCCTTTCACCACTTTGGATGATTATTGTGTGTGAAAAACTCAAGGGTAATTAAAAATTACCTGAGGATAAAAAACAATCGATGAAAGGATTTCCCTAATGATAAAGTCCTAGGCAACTAATTAAAATATGACTCATGCTGACTCATTACATTATTATCCCACGCAGGGGAGCGGACATTCCGATTACAAAAAGACGTGCTGGGGGTAGAAATTGCCTTGTAGAACCAGAAGTCTTAAAAAAAGTTGTACCCCAAGGTACACAGCTTCATGGTACATGGAGTTGACCCCTAGTCGAAATAGGTGGTCAACAAGTTCTATTGATACAAATGCTTATTGTACTTGTTTGCAAGATGAACTAACATTTTCTCTAGGAGATATTTCTTGTTTTGCTTCCAGGTAGGTCACCTTGGTAATGCTATGATGATTACCATGAAATAGTCTTTTATTCTTGTTACCATAGATATGTTCTTATGAAAATGCTATTATATTGGAAATACTTTTTCTCTTGTTACTCTTGTCTCGGGCAGGTTATCTTACAAATTCCATGGAGGTTGCCATGGAGATGTATGTGTTCCAGGAAGGTTACCACGAAAGAAGGTCACCAGTGACAACTCTGAGAGGGAGCTACAATGACAATTGCAAAAGGAAACATATTAGATAGCCTCCAGTTTGAGACATGGAGTAGACCGACCATCAGGAAGAGCCGGTTCCCAAGCAGCGACAACAATGCCAAAGGAGTTTTGGACATCGTGCATTCAGACGTGTGTGGACCAATGACAACCACTTCACTTAGCAGATAATGGAGGAGAGTTCACATCAGATAACTTCAAAGCATTCTGCAGAGAAGTTGGGATTAAGAGGGAACTGACTACTCCCTACAATCCTCCAACAAAATGGGGCAGCAGAAAGAAAGAACCAAACGATAATGGAAGCAGTAAAGGCTATGGGAAGATATTTTATATTGCATATTAGGTTTGCATATCAGGTTTGATATTTTATATTGCTGCAGTTTAAGTAAGTATTGTAACTAGAGTAGCAGTCTTCATAATTTTATTATTGTTATTGCTATTGCTAGCTTAGTAACACTTGAATATTATTGGTACGACTAACACTCCAGTAAATGCTCATATTAATAATGCACTTGTTTACAAGATAAATTGATCTGTTGTTGACTTTGTTCCAGGTAGGTTATCTTGTAAACTCCATGGAGGTTACAATGGAGATGTTGTTCTTGTTTCTTGTTCTGGGCAAGTTACAGGTAATAGCTATGAGAGGGAGCTATAATGACGGTTGCAGAAGGCAACAATTTAGATGGTCTCTAGTTGAGACTTGGAGCAGACTATCCAGACATAGAGTTGTACACATCCATGTAATAAAGGATAAGAGATCGAAGTTGGATCCTTTAGAAAAGAAGGGTATATTTGTTGGATATAGTGAGATATCGAAGGCATATAGAGTCTACATCCTTGGTTACAGACAGATCGAGATTAGCAAAGATGTTACCTTCGATGAGGATGCAACCTTTAGTAGATCGAGCCAACATCATACAGATGAGATCCTTGATGAGGAGCCTAAAGCTCCTAGAGTTGTAGATACAGATGCAGGTAATAGAGCATGGTCCAGAAGACCATGACATGGCAGAACCACAAAGACCAGCAGAAACGAGTACGAAGAAAAGTAGACCAGCTTGGGCTCGTGCGATTATTTAAGATGCCGAGAAGTATGGTGCTCCAGATGGATCTTTCAGAGAAAGAAAGAGACCTTGACCATATTTCAGTTACGTGGCATTGTTATGTGATATCATTTATACTGAGCCCACCTGTTATGAAGAGGCTGCATAGAAGAAAGTATGGAAGGATGCCATAATTGAGGAATACCAGTCCATCATTAAGAATAATGTTTGGGAAGTGGTTTCGAGACCGAAAGAGAAATCAGTTGTGAGTTCCAAATGGATCTACAAGAGAAAACATTCAGCAGATGGCTGTATCGAGAAGTACAAAGCAAGATTCGTGGCTCGTAGGTTCTCCCAGAAAGAAGGAATAGATTATGAAGAGACATTTGCTCCTGTGCCGAGATACACTTCGATTAGAACTACACTTGCTATAGCTGCAGTAATGAAATGGAAGATACATTAGATGGACGTGAAGACAACTTTTCTGAATGGTGTAGTGGAAGAGGAAGTGTACGTGGAGCAACCACAAGGATTCAAGACACATGGCAAGCAAATGATTGGTTTGTTGATGTATTTGACGAATATTAGGGTAGATATATGCTTTGCGGTGAACACTTTGAGTCAATATATGGTTGAATCAAGACGTGTTCACTTGATTGCGGCAAAGCACATGTTAAGGTACCTAAAGGGTACGATAGACTTTGGACTCCGATATGTTTTAGATCGTAATATAAGGCTGCAAGGGTATGCTGATTCAAATTGGGTTGGTAGTGTCACAGATTAGAAGAGTACATCGGGATCTTGCTTCAGTTTGTGGTCAGCTATGATTTTGTGGGTCAGTAGGAAGCAAACTTGTGTGGCACTCAGTTCAGTTGAGGCAGAGTATATAGCAGCATGTTCAGTGAGTGGCGAAGCAGTGTGGCTTCGGAAGTTGCTTGCAGGGTTGTTTCATCTCGAGTTGGAGGTGACTTGTATTTTCTGTGACAACCAGAGTTGTATAATGTTGTCTGAGAACCTGTTGTTTCATGACAAGTCCAAGCATATCGAGATCAAGTACCATTATATCCGAGACATGGTGCAAAAGGGAGCAGTGAAGCTCCAGTATGTTGCTATAGAAGAGCAGGTAGTAGATGTGTTGACCAAGTCTCTGTCACGGGTGAAATTCGTGTACTTCAGGGACAAGCTTGGTGTGGTCCAAAAGGACATCCCTAGTAAGAGGGAGTGATAAGTTACAGATGTGACTCCAGGGACAACAACAACAGCGGGTAGTCATTCACGGGCACGTTATTGACTGTGGCACTAGTCAGCAGATGCTGAGTCTTCGGGGCTGGAGAGTTTTCCCAACTTTTCAAGCTGGAGGGCCAACCTGTGTGGTTGGAGGTGTTTCCTAGACTTGACCTAGATGGGTAGTGTGTGCGCATTACATCGCCTAACCCTTGTGGTTAGATGCCCAAATTCTGTGTGAGTTGAATGCCTGGTGTGCCAACCAGAAGGACTAGCCTTAGGGCTAGATGCCCGATTCTGCGTGAGCTGGTGTGTTTCCTAGTTCTGTATGAATTAGATGTCTAGATTTTGTGTGAGTTGGACAAATGTGACAGTTGCCTAAACTCCGTAAGGATTGGGTAGTAGCGCAGTTCTGTGTGTGAATTGGCTCAAACTGAACAATTGCCTAGACTCTGTAAGGATTGGGTAGTAACGCAGTTCTGTGTGTGAACTGGCTCAAATTGAACAGTTTCCCAAACTCCGTAAGGATTGGGTAGTAGCACAGTTCTGTGTGTGAACTGGCTCAAACTGAATAGTTGCCTAGACTTTGTAAGGATTGGGTAGTAGCGCAGTTCTATGTGAATTGGCTAGTTGCCTAGCTTTGAGTGAGCTAGATGAAGTCTTGCAATGACATATGGTCCGAGAGGACGACGAGGCTGTGCCCACTAGAGAGATGCTACATGTGTTGATGAGGCCACTAATGCATGATTGTGACATGACCATCAAATAGTCTATGTGTGACTATGAAAGAGCCAGTGTATGGCTATGATGGTGACTGTGATGTATCGATTCTTCAGATAGTCTACGTGTGACTATGACAAAGCCCGTGTGGCTATGATGGTGATACTTGCGACATGATCTGTTTTGATCATGAGGTAGCCTATGTGGCTATGGTGATGCTACCTGTAGACTGGTCTGCAAGACCATGTGAGTCTTGCCCATGCCATGTGAGATGGATGGATGTGATTGAGACCATTACATGAAGAACATCTTAGTTAATACCTTCCTAGCTAAGAGGGAGTGTTGATATTTTGTTAGCTGCGGGAGGTGTTAACCTCCAGTATAACCTTTGTACTTAGAGTAGAATATTTCGGAAGCAAGAGCACCATTAAACAGATGTGGAATTACCATAAAAGAGAAGTCGACCCAAGGAAAATAATAATAAAGAAATAAAAGGCCCCAGAAAGAGAAGTCGACCCACCTGGAAAAGTCACTTGGATAGACTAGTATAAATAAGGAGGTGCCTTAGCTCATTAGGAAACACACACTCACTCACTCAGCTAGTGCGCAAGTCTAAGGAGAAGCAGTTGCAGCAGAAGGGGGCACAAGTCTGGAGAGAGTAGTGCAACAGTTATCGTGGAGTATTCTCAGTTTTTCTGGTATCTCTCTTATGTGCTTCTTTTGGTAAAGGTACACTTCTTTTAGTAGAGGTACATTCTCTTGGTATTGTGATGCTGCTGCAGCAGTGGTATTTTTGGTTAGGGTTTATCTGTTGGTTCTAGAGTGGACTTGCTAGAATCATTCTATCTAAGAAAATGTTACTGTGCTCGGGGGTGGCATGTGTAAGTGCCTATGGTTGGGTGACAAAGATGTGACATTGTCTATGGTTAAGCAAGCATATCAAAATTTTAACACTTGTTACCCCCCATTTCTAGGGGTAACTAAGGAGACAATGTCTCGAGGCCCGCAGGTTGAAGACATGGAGTGTCGAGAGCTAGATGAGCAGATACAGCCCTCCTCTTATCACACATCACCACTGATTGACAATAACAACATCCACCACACCAGCTTGGCTCACGGAGGACAACAGGTCTTGCTCCATGAGGTAACAAGTCTGGTATCGTGGTAAGTGTCATTTTAATAACTGAAGCATTTGAACATGTTGCAAAGGGTCCTTTCTTGATTTTGAAAAAGCTTGCTTGGAAATTATGCCTTTTGCCTCATTTCAATTTGTTGATTGAGATGTTGTCCTAGTAAGTGGGTCACCTTCGAGAAAAGGGTTGCTACTAGGGGGTCTCCTTGAAGGGTCATCGTACCATTCCTGCACATACTTATCACTTTCCACACTTCTTCCCTTTTGTTTCCTCACCTTTTGGGTTTTCGAGCATATTGACCCAAGAAGGGCTTGTACCTCATTTCATTGGAAGAAGGGGCTAAAGGCTCGGAGGTAGATTGCAACTGCTATAAAATAATAAGAAAATAATGCTGAAAAGAAAGTGAACACAACAAATGAGGACCATCAAAAGCCGGTCCAACTTGAGCTCTACCTACTCAGTGGATGCCTTGGTCCCAAATTGCAAATGCTAAAGCTTGAAAACCTTATAAAGGGGACTAGTAAATTACAAATAAATTAAAGCATGGATTGGAAAGATGGCTAAAAAGAGGTTTGGGAAAAATACCACCTAAATAGTTAGTAACTCAAGAACAAGCACACCCTCCACATAGGCACCCATAAATGAGAGAATATGAGCCCTTGTATGTCAAGAAACCCCATGCCCAGAAGTCACACCCCCATCCACCTCATGCTCTTTACATGACTTAGAGAGGGTCCTCTTGGGAAACACTCCTTAACTTGGGGAATGATCTACCCAATAGGTCACCATGACAACCCTCCCATACTTAAATTTGACAAGTTGTATAAGGTCTTTGAGCATTTGTTTATTTTGAAAAGGGGGGATTTGATGCATATGTTTGGGTGGTTCTTTTATTAAATATGGCTTACTTGGCACGATGCTTGTGACTTGTGGACCCTTGGAGGGTGTACTTGTTTGTCTTTACAGGACCTTGCCAGGTGAAAGCTTGATCGTGGAGGCACAAGGTTGCTTGGACCTTCATTGGGGCATGAAGCTCACATGTTGGATTATGCAACCCTCTCCCATTGCACACTTGGGAGGATGAACGTTGCCTTTGGAGGCACTTGGACACCATGAGATGATTACATGCTAGCCCCTTGCACCTCAACGTTGGCCTTGGAAGGCCTAAAACGTCATCTTCTATGCTCTAGACGTCACATGCAAGATGGTGATGTGACATGGTTTGATGGAGAGAGAGACACTTGGCATGCATTAGGGCACTTGGTGGCAGGGCACATGGCCTTCGAAGGCCTTGGTCTCCCTAATTTGTTGTTGACATTTTAAAAAGTGGATAAGTTGGTTTTAGGTGACCTCATATAAATATAGGTCACCTAATTGTCATTTTATCATCATGTGCTTGAGATTTACATACACTCTTGGCTGAAATTTTCGCCCTACTTGGGCATTTTTCTCTATCTATCTCTCTTGGTGCATTTTGGATGATTTTACTTATCTTTTGGAGAAAGAAGCTAGGCGCTATCTCTTGATGCTTGTCTCTTTTGTATGGTGATGGAATATTCTTGGTAAAGAAGGGTTTATCATGCTATTTTCTTGAGATTGGTAAGGAATTTCTGCATATTTGTGTTGTTTCTTCTTGTTTCAAGGTTGATTTCGTCTAAATCCTTGGAGGAGTAAAAGGGCATACACCCTCCACCAAGATCTATCATTGTTGTCTTTGAAAAGCTATTTTGCAAAGGTTGCTACAAGGAGTAAAAGGGCTTACACCCTTGTAGATTTACCTTGCTAGGTTTTGTTTGCTCTAGGGAGTAACAATCCCTAGCTCATACACAAGAGAGTGCATTAACCCAATTGATAAGACTCTAATCTACTTGCATTGGAGATATAATATTCTTGCATTGGTATGCGTGAAATTTTGAGATATTGCAATTGTTCAAGTTGGATCTATTTCTACATGTTATAGGCTTTCTTGTGCCCTAGGGGCGTCTTGATTGGCCAAGTAATTCTCTTTGCTGTTATAGATTTATGCTGTTCACTTTTCTACCTCTAAAAGTCACTAGCAAGCTGCCATAATTGTTCTACTAATTGAATGCTATCTTTTGGGTGGATTGTTTGTTGATTTTGGTGGGTAGAAATTGCTGCTGTAGCAATAGTTTGCTACAACCATAAGGCTGTTACGACACTTGTTGATAACTCTAATTAACAGCCCCTTAAATGCTACCAAATCTTGCTCTAACTATTGGGAATTTATCTAGTCATTGCTAGCTTTGTTTCCATCATCTTGCACTAAGTTTTGGTGGTCTAATTTGCAGCTGATATAACTTGTTTACTGCAGAAAATATATTTCCCTACTGCTGCAATTTTGGGAAACCAAGGTTTCTTGCTGAATCCCCATTGGTTAAAGGCTTTGTTTATCATCTATTGTCTTGTTCTGGGCAGGGCTAACACTATTTTGTAGGTACACAACCTTGGCAAAACATTCACCAACAATCAAGACTCTTTCCATCTCCTAATTCCGACCTTTAGGGGCATCCTCTCATACTCTTTCACTTTCCATCTCAATCCCTCTAGGGCCATCCGGGATTCCCTCCTTGTGGTGATTTTCATCATCACTAAAGTAAGGGGAGTGCTTATTTAAGGTGACAGTGGGTAAATACTCCCACAGTTGTCACACCTTTGTGGTTTGGGTTGGGTGTTGCCCAAGCTACAATTTGTGCGATAACATTTTGGCACCGTTGCCGGGGAGAATTTTGAATCCTCTTTCGAGCCCTAACAACACTTGGCAAGTTATCCCAAAGCCTTTCCTTAACCTTCCTGGCGACTCCACCCAGGGGAAGTTCCCTCTCCCCTATTGATGAACTTTCCAAGCTCATTTGGCGACTCCACAACCTAAGAACCCACCTTTCCCTAATAACCTTTCCATCTTTTGATGAGCCTTGAGCTCATCTGGCGACTCCATTGAAGTGTCATTTCAGAGAATGAAATTATGGCACCAAGGGATGAATCTTTGTCAAGAACTTACCATATCTTGAGGACACTTTCGCAGATGGAAGAGAAAAAGTTGCTGAACATCTGATGAATCTTGTGAATGAGTTACTTCGAGAACCTACTAAAGAACAACTTGATGAAGCATCTCTCAAGCCCTTACAGATGAAGAAATGCTTGAAGAACATTTACATGAACGTGAGGAAGTAATCAGTCCCAATGATACAGTTGATCAACATATTGATGATTTCATACGTGTTGGGAGGCGGAGGTGGGACATGGCTTGTATAATTTTTGATAAGGATCCCATTTATGCCATTGAGGGTAGCTCTCAAATAAAGAATGCTGAGTTGTCGCCTTCAATGAACTGGTCTTCATATTTGGATGATCCAAGTATTTGGCAGCCTGATGATGATATGAGCATAGATTGGTCCCATCCATTTGAGGATGACTTGTTGCAGCATACTCATGTTGATATCCAACCGTACCTTGGGGATTATCCTTTTGAGGACTCATAACTATTATCTGATGAAGATTCTCATCAAATTTTTCAAAATGGTTTTAGAGAATGGCTTCGCACCATTTCATAAGGGGATACAGTATCGGCTCGGCATCATTTGGATACCTCTGCGGAAGTTTTCAATTCTTGTGCCTCTTGAAACCAATATAAGGATGTGTATGTGAAGCTTTTCTCTTCATCTCTCACAGGGAAAGACAAAGAATGGTATAACAAAATCCCTCTCGAGGCAATTATTACGTGGGAAGCGTTTCAAAACTTCTTCATCGAAAGATTTATAGAAAAAAGGAAGCAGTGGTCATGTAACTGAGGATGAAGATGAGCCATCATCTATACATAGTATCCCTACTCAGAGATGCATGGACCAAGCCTATGGCTATTCCTTCCAGCGAGATTTTCTCCCTCCCACCCACCTCCATGGGTTGTTCTCTATGATTGGTTGCATGCTTATTTATGCTCATGATTATTTTGTACTTGACTTCTCCTTGTTGTATTATATGATTAAGCATAGGGGAAGATACCTTGATGAGATATTGAGCAGGTGGTTGCATTGGTTGTACGATTTCACCTGACATCTAATGGGACCTGATTTCCATGGGCCATGGGCCCCAAGTAAGTAGGTAGGTCATTTTTATTTGTTGCATTTGCACTTGTGTGGGCATGGTAGTTTAGTTGCATGATCATGTTTTATTTACATTTTTCTTTACTGCATTTATGCATAAATGATGTGATATATTTGCTTGAATCATGTTACATGTTAGTTAGAAGTTTTTGAAAAATTTGCAAAAACTTCTTTTTAAATAGTTGTCAATTTTGGATTTTTGATTATATGAGCAAAGGGGTGAGTCATGAGTGCGCCACCCTTCGATATCCAAACTTGTTTGTTCTAAGTGTGTGTAGGTTCTCACCAGGGGATGCTTAGGTTCTCACGTACTCTACGACGAGCACATGTCCCCAAGTAAGAGCCAAATGTTACCCCCCATTTCTAGGGGTAACTAAGGAGACGATGTCTCTAGGCCCGCAAGTTGAAGACATGGAGTGCCGAGATCCAGATGAGAAGATAGAGCCCCTCCTCTTACCACACATCACCATTGATCGACAATAACAACATCCACCACACCAGCTTTGTCCATAGAGGACAACAAGTCTTGCTCCATGAGGTAACAAGTCTGGTCTCGTGGTAAGTGTCATTATAATAACTGAAGCATTTGAACATGTTGCAAAGGGTCCTTTCTTGATTTTGAAAACGTTTTCTTGGAAATTAGGCCTTTTGCCTCATTTCAAGTTGGTGGTTGAAATGTTGTCGAAGTAAGTGGGTCACCCTTGGAAAAGGGTTGCGACTAGGGGGTCTCCTTGAAGGGTCATCGTACCATTCCCGCACATATCATTTTCCACACTTCTTCCCTTCGTTTCCTCACCTTTTGGGTTTTTAGGCATATTGACCCAAGAAGGGCTTGTACCTCATTTCATGGGAAAAAGGGGCTAAATGCTCGGAGGTAGATTGCAACTGCTATAAAAGAATAATAAACTAATGCTGAAAAGAAAGTGAACAGAACAAATGAGGACCATCAAAAGCTCTCCAACTTGAGCTCTACCTACTCAGTGCCTGCCTCGTTCCCAAATTGCAAATGCTAAAGCTTGAAAACCTTATAAAGGGGACTAGCAAATTACAAATAAATGAAAGCAGGGATTGGAAAGATGGCTAAAAAGGGGCCTGGGAAAAATAACACCTAAATAGTTGGTAACTCAAGAGCAAGCGCACCCTCTACAAAGGCACCCATAAATGAGACAATATGAGCCCTTGTTGTCAATAAACCCCATGCCCAAAAGTCACACCCCCATCCACCTCATGCTCTTTACATGACTTAGAGAGGGTCCTCTTGGGAAACATTCCTTGACTTGGGGAATTATCTACCCGATAGGTCACCATGACAAACATCCCATACTTAAATTTGGCAAGTTGTATAAGGTCTTTGAGCATTTTTTTATTTTGAAAAGGGGGGATTTGATGCATATGTTTGGGTGATTCTTTTATTAAATATGGCTTACTTGGCATGATGCTTGTGACTTGTGGACCCTTGGAGGGCGTACTTGTTTGTCTTTGCAGGACCTTTCTAGGTGAAAGCTTGATCGTGGAGGCACAAGGTTGCTTGGACCTTCATTGGGGCATGAAGCCCACATGTTGGATGATGCACCCCCCTCCCATTGGACATTTGGGAGGATGAATGTTGCCTTTGGAGGCACTTGGACACCATGAGATGATTGCATGCTAGCTCCTTGCACCTCAACGTTGGCCTTGGAAGGCCTAAAACGTCATCTTCTATGCCCTAGACATCACATGGAATCTAGGGTTTTTGATGGGTTTCTCATGGTTGATGGTGATGTGACATGGTTTGATGGAGAGAGAGACACTTGGCGCACATTAGAGCACTTGGTGGCTGGGCACATGGCCTTCGGAGGCCCAATGATCTTCACCAAAGGGCTCAACGTCTCTCTTGGAGGCCTAACGTCACCCTTAATAGAGACAATTTTTTTCCAAAAGGACGGATAGGAAATGA
This sequence comes from Picea sitchensis, assembly GCA_010110895.2. Lineage (NCBI taxonomy): Eukaryota > Viridiplantae > Streptophyta > Pinopsida > Pinales > Pinaceae > Picea > Picea sitchensis. The sequence continues at coordinate 32,840 of SNQJ01S0118053.1, forward strand.
TGGGGAAACGAGAAACTATATATATATATATATATATATATTCACTAGTCATGTAGGATTATGAGCTAACAACATATATCATATAAGTTTCCAATACCAATGGGTGGAGTAGATATGGTCTTGGGAGTGCCTTTGCTCATACCCATGGGTTCATACCTCCACCCTCACAAATCAATAGCTTGCATTGAATGGAGAAGTTAGCCAGAAGGGAGGGAGTAATGTTAGGGCAAGGTGCTATGCTATCCATGCAAGGGAAGAACCTAGCTATAAGGCACTTGAGTTATAAGATATCCTTAAACGACATCACAAAGTACTTAATGAACCAAAAAGACATCCCTTAAGAGATAAGTGGATCTCAGGGCCAACATCAAACCACCAATTATTAGACATTATAGGTACCCTTACCAATAGAAGATAGGAATTGAGAGGTTGATTCAATATGCAATAATACAACAAAGCCGTTGCTAAGCATCTATGATACACGTCTAGAAAGAGGACTATTTCCTGGTGAATCCTTGAAGAAGAATAGAGTAATGAATGAATGCTCAACAACTCCTAGCAAACACTCCCAAAAGATGTGCATCGCCATCTCCGAGAGTTTCTACATTGTTCACCCTATGGAATACCTGGTGTAAGTTTTTTTTTGAGAATAAGGTTAGCTCTCTCTCAGCCTTTTGTGCTATATGGCATGATGAGGTATGTCATTAGTTATTGGCCAAAAGAGCCCTGTTTATCAAAGATGCTCAAGCTTTAGACTTTGTAGCTTATTCTGATTTTATTCCAACTCTAGTAACTTTTTGGAATAGGATATAAAGGCCATTGTATATACCCTTTTACTTTTTGGTTTGTTGTTTGTAAATATTTTTCTATAAATATTAAGACATTTTTCAAAATAAAAAGAGGACTATTTTCCATCTAGCTCCAGAGTTCAAGAAGCTCCAAATTAATTTCAGTTAACACTAGAGGTTCTGTGTATTCTCAAGGATAACTTGTACATGATGAAACAACGAGAAGAGGGTCAAATGCACATAGAAGTAGAAGGAAATCTTCAAACCCTCAAGCAAAGAAACATCTGATGCTGACTTCCTTTTTCCATGAAGCAAAAACACTTGGAAAATATAGAGTATTAGCATTCTCAAGGGAGGCCCAAGTGGCATCATTTATAAGTTTTGAGGATCACTTATAAGGTTAGGGTTAGTGTAGATGCTTTTAGTTTTTTTTTCTTTTTTTCATGTATTTTTTTTTAAAGTGGGATATGCTGCTGCCTGTGGTGCCAACTTTGCCAGAAAGGCTTAAATGTTTCAGGTGAGAGCTGAAATGTTTTTAAAAAGGCTGAAACGTTTCATGTTAGAGTTGAAACGTTTCAGTGTCATTTCAGCCATGTTCCCCCCTGTGTTTCAGTATCTGAAACGGGGAACAGCTTTTCAAGGGAACTTTAGAGGTGTTTCCTGTAACCTAAGTACATATTTCACTATACTGTGAATTTGATAAGTCCAATAATATTTTTCATGAGTTCCAATTATATTTCATAGGCTCTGAATACCAAAGGATTCTGAACACATTATAAAATGAATGAATTAAAGGATGTACTTGTCAGATGTGTCTATGGATTTCCCTTTTCAGATATATGATTGAAAAGCATATATTTCTGCATTTTTCATTTAAAAATCAAGTTTACAAGATTTCTATTTGGCACCTTTTTTGGTTATTACATTAATACATACCATTGAGAAATAGATAAAAATTGCTCCAATTGAGAAATAGATAAAAATTGCTCCCCAACACTGTTGCACAGTCATTTTTGTTGAAGTAAAATAATATAAATTGAGTTCTTATGGCAGTGTTCTGACGCCATACTACATGGAGGATGTTCTTTTTTCATTGAAAGAACTTCAGCTGGAAAATGAAGATGGTGTCTCCATTCTTTTCTATTTACAAAAAATTTATCCAGGTGAAAATCTGCAAACAATCAATGCAGGTTGAAAATTTCAGCTTTGTGATAATTGGTCTATTTATGTTTAACTGTATGTGATGTTGATGGCTTCTGCATTATTTATAGATGAATGGAAGAATTTCCTAGAACGAGTGAACTGTGAAACAGAGGGGCACGTCTTAGAACAAAGTGATATAGTGGAAGAGCTTCGGCATTGGGCATCTTATAGAGGGCAGACTCTGAGCAGGACAGGTATGAGAGGAATGTGATTACTTATTTGTTGAGTTTTCAGTGCTATATACAATATTTGCTTAAAATATATAAAGTGTAATCCTGTAATTCTTCCATCATATATCAATTGTTTGTCTGCACTGTTATCTTTGCAGTCAGGGGCATGATGTACTACAGGAAAGCCTTAGAACTCCAATCGTTTTTGGATATGGCAAAAGATGAAGGTTTGAGACTGTTACAGAGATACCTTAATGTCATAAAGCTTGGAGGAACTATGGTGAACCTAGTCATGGTTCCCTTAATGTTGTAAAGTTTGGAAGAACTATGGTAGAAACTAAACATGGTTGAATGCATTCTTACTAAGTTTGATTTCCACGGGATTACTTCTTTTTTGCCAAGAAAAAATTACTTAGGATACTCGAAAATGTGAGCTAGAGGTAAATGAGTAACACATTTTTCTATTTCTTATACAGAGATTTTTGAAGGCTACAAGATACAAGAGTCTTATCAGGGCGAGCTTAAAAATAGCCAGAGATCATTATGGGCACAATTGCAGGGCTTTGATGTGGACCTTACAAATTCACATATATGTTGTATCATGTCCAATTGTATGAGTATACATAGAGATCTGCTAAGCTGATGCGTCTGAGAAGAACATTTGGATATATGTTGAAGGTATGTTCAAGATTGCCAAGCTGACTATTTTAGAGGATATAAAAGATTTGAGATTCGGAATTTATTTTAAATTGATTTTAATGAAAGTCTCATGCTGTATGCAGATATCCATCTCTACGGGTTGCTTGATGAAGTAGAGAGAGAGAGAGAAGATAAATCCCAAAGGTTTATTACTCAATTCCTTGTGAAGGCTGTGGATCAGCTGGATCAGGTATTTCTTGTCCTTTTCTCCTTCCGATGCCTTTCCAATCCTTAGAAATACACTCTAGCTTTCAGCTCCAATTTGCATTTGATCAGTTTTGTTGTCTAGAACTTTGCACTAAAATGTTAATGCTTCAGGAATGTTAAGGGGAGTGCATGGCAAGGTGTAAACTGTAGAGGTCAATTAGTTGAACATGGGGAAGACATCACTTTTGTTATTTATTATTCTATGAGTTTCAACTTTTCGTACCATTAAAAATTTAAGAGACTTTGAGGCTTATTACTGAAGTTCTCTATTATGCTGCATGCACACATTGTGTCTACTAGAATCTCTTGTCCATGGAGTTCATTGTTATTTTTTTTTCATTATTATTAGAATTTCCATGCAGTATACATTTCACTTGAATTTCTTTGCCTTGTTAATGAAAGGACATGTGACTTCCATTAAACAAGATATTACTGAGGTGTATGGAATCAATGTATTGGTGGATTAGTCTGAATGGCTAACTGTCAGTTATTATTGAAGCTAAATATTTTGTTGTGATTATTGTTACTGAGATTGCATAATTTATAGGAAATATATCGAATCAAGCTTCCAGGACGTGCTAACCTTGGTGAAGGGAAACCGGAAAACCAAAACCATGCTATTATTTTCACACGTGGTGAAGGTCTGCAAACAATTGATATGAATCAGGTGTGCTTAGCTTCTCAGAATTGTATAGTTTTATTTTTTATTTTTTATAGTTATATCTGATGTACAGTTATAACTTTGTGCTACTGCAGGACAACTATCTTGAAGAAGCGTTTAAGATGAGAAATCTGCTGCAGGAATTTCTTGAAGACCATGGGGTACGGGCCCCAACAATTCTTTGTCTGAGAGAGCACATCTTTACTGGCAGGTGCGTTATAACCTTTTTATTGTTGACACCAAGAGATGGTAGTATTGTATATAAATTATTGGGCAACAAATTGTGTTTTGGGTACAGACACTATAATTTAGTTAATTCACACAGCATGAGTAAAATTCCTATATATATATGTTGTTGGATAAAAGTTCTTGTCATTTGACAAGGGATTGTGCTGTGTTGTTGGTGGTTGGTGCAGTGTATCATCACTGGCTTGGTTTATGTCAAATCAAGAGACTAGTTTTGTTACCATTGGACAGCGGCTGCTAGCAAACCCACTCAAGTAAGATATCTTCAATACCTTGTTTAATTCCTTGCAATATATATCAAATGGTTAAGCATTTTGTAATTGGTGGTCCTGGAGTAAGACCTAAAACTGCTTCATTATTGGCCAGAGTTAGTCTTCCCCTTGGATATTGTAGAAATTGAGGGGTACTATGGGGCTATAAAACAGATTATATTCGGCTGATTTGGCTAGGGTTTCAATCTCAAATTTGTCTTTCCATGCTGCTGTTTTGGGACCAGAAAACAGTCATGTAACTTTTCTATCACTTAATTTTTATGGATTTAGGAGTGCTCTTTTTGAGGTTGCTCCTTACAGAGTGTTTTCATGCCTAATGTTAACATGCAATGCTCCAAGACAAATAACACTCCTCTCTTGAGTCTTTACAGCTCTATGAGTTGATCCTACAAACTCTAAGCAAACCTTGTGAAATGACACAGGTGTTTTTGGTCAGCATGACCCTAGATAAAACTCCCTCGAGGAAAATAGGACTTTGGAATGAAATTATATATATTATTATATAGTGATCTTAGTATTGAATTTTAACAAGTAAGCTAATTACAAAGTCTGGAACTGATACAATATAGCAACTCCTCCACGCAGCTTTGGGTTCAAATGCTTAAGCTTGAGTGCGCCCTCTCTTCCTTGTTTGCTTTTGTGCTTTGAGGCTGGAGTAGCCCCTCCTTCCTCCTTGGTCCAATGAAGAATCCCTTCCGCACAAATGTGCTCTTGCATGTCTCCTCCAACATGAGCCAAACAAATCCGAGATACTTCAACTCTTTCTGTGCACTGCTGAGTGGTGGCCCCTCTTCCAGTGGTGCACCCTCCTCCAAGTAATAACCAACACCAACAAATAACAAGGGTCTAATCCTCCATGAGCCCTCCATAGAAGCAGGCGCCCAAGCTTCCCTCTTCAATGCTTGAGACTGTTCTCCTTGCCCTTCTCAAACTCTCTTAGAGTGACAGCACAAGTGGATGACCTCCAAATCTCCTAATAAGCCCTTTTAGGAATCATAAGGAGAGCTCAAAGGGAAGTCAGTAGTTGGGATCACTCCAAGCCATATCAATCCATGGTTGAGATCTCAAAGAATCCTCAGCTGAAACCCCACTTTGGGTTAAAGTTTCCGTGGATTCACTTTGTCCCCCAATTTCACTTGAGGAAGAGTGGAGTGTGGTGACTTTCACTCCAGGTGACAAATTTCACTTATGACTTAGGAGAAAATGTCAAAGTGGAGATTAGACATAAAGTATAAGACACAATGGGTCAAATATTTCCCCTTGTGGTTAGAGACCCACAACCACAAGGGGACCACGCACCCTGCATGGTACCAAATCGACCTCCCTCTTATCGAGGAAAGTAATATTCACCTCTAATCTCATCCCTGAAGTGGACATGATTGCCTACTGGAAATGCTTGGTAAATTATGGTTGTACCTGATAATCTAGAGTGGTCTCACGACGTAGATCTACTCCAACTGTTTGATCTATAGATGGAGTGCATCTCCACCTATCCAAGAACAACTAGATCTTGGCATTGAATCAGTCTCAACCTTGGTCTCCACCAGAATTTCTACCTCATGGCATCCCTACCAATGGTCTACCTCTTGGCATATCACTGAGAGTCACATCTCTTGGCATCTCACCAGAAGGAGTCTCTCCCCTCATCTACGAGAATTATCTGGATCTTAGCGTCTCACAAGATTCTCAACTTGGCCCTCACCAGTGACTGCAGAAGTGGACACGGGCGATACGCGCTTTCGTCTCCACGTAGAGTGAGGCTCAAGCCTCCTATGGTGCCCTACTCCCTCCCTCTCCCTCATCAATCTCGTGCTTTCTGAAGCCCTTACACCAATGGCCCTCTGTCCTACCGACAACTCACGAAGCTGGAGCTATCTAGGGTGGACCGGTGCCCACATGAGAATGGTGTCCTCGGCAGAGTATAAGGCTCCTTTGAATCAATACTCACGGAGTCAATGGAGTCCCTCCCTCAACTCTGTCTCCCACCTCTAATGCTGGATGGTGCATCAAGCGAACAACAATTGTGAGCATACCTCCTATAGCAAGTTGAAGACGGGCTTCGTCCTCCCTCTGCTTGTCGACTGCGGTACCATCTTGCTTCTTCTTCCACCTTTTTCTTGGGACAATAGCATCCTGCATGAGCTGACTCATCTCTCTCCATGAGCAAAGCGTCTCTTGTGCTCGTGTCTCCTCTCTTGCCCACGCCCTTGGTGACCGCTGTGGCCTCCTTGGGACCACCTTCTAGCACCTCTATGGAGTCTTCTTTTTTTGCCCTTAGTCCGCAGACAGGTCCTCATCACCCTCCCCGAGAATGCGTTGTTGTCCTGAGATCACGATCGCATCCTCATCTCCTCACAAAAGTCATCCCAAAGTCTCTCAGTGGGCATGACCTCCGGGAGGCTGCAAGTGTCCTGGAATAGACTAAGGCTTGAGCCAAAGGCTGTTCAAGCCCCATCCTCACCAAAGTCGGATCCCTGATCTCTCCCCATTGCCTTGACCAGCTTCGTCTAGAATCTGTTATAAATCACTTTAGGTATGGTAGGCCATTCGAGGAATGGGAGACATCACAGATACCCGAAAACATCTTGCAGAGCCATCTTTAGAGTTTGGATTGGGACTGGTAAATCTTGCACAATGAGGCCCATATCTCAAGGCATAGTCTTTCCCAGTCAAATGGGGTATGATGTAGTCTCTCCACCCACATCACAAATAGTCCCTTTTAACCTTGGTGTTTTTTAGCTACATGAAATTTACATCCAACAATGTGGTGATGGAGTGAGTCGGGGAGGAGGAATCACCACAGGAGTTTAGGAAGTATTTCCCATAGTTCAAGATCCTCCAAGAAGAAAATGATCTGTAATCTTCAAAGGGGACCGGTTAGCACATCCTAGCCCTATCCTAGCCTTATCTTGGGACACCGACACTTGGCTGCCACTAAAGCTCCCACGTGATGCTAACATGACACAAGAGTACTGCCTCACTCATGTCAACATAGGCGTGAAAAGAGACAAGTGGCCCTCCTCCCGACAACAGTTGTAGAAAGAGGTTGTCAATCTGACCCTCCTCACTCTTGTCCCTGCGGGTGCTGTGAAAGGGTTGTCTCAAATCGACCCTCCACTCCTATCAAATGAGTGAAAATTTGCTTACAAGTCCAAAACAATCTTATAGGCTGTCTAACAAATCTTCCCACAAGCTGTCCACTAATTCTGTCAACAAGCTGTCCAAAATTCTGCTAACAAGCTGTCCAAAAACTGCCAACTGTATGCTCCTAAAATTCAGCAAGTCCTTGCCACCAAGGGCTTTGATACCATAAAGAGAATTGAGGTACTATCACACTGCTAAATCTGATCTGTCTTTAACCAGATTTTAGCCCTAAGTTTGAACTTCTAAAACTATCCTTTGTTGTCTTTTAGGACAACAAACAATCAAGTAACCTTCTGCTCATAATTTTTATGGTTAATTGCTCTTTTGAGGTGCCCTTACACAGGTGTTTTTATACCCCATTGTTAGCACATGCAATATACTCAAAGAACAAATAGCACTCCTCTTGATCTTTACAACTCTGACACCCTTCCTTTCAAACTGTACTGATGAGGCTGACTCATTTTAGATTGACTGGATAAAACCCCTCGGGGAAAACAAGTTTGGATTGAAAGTATATGTCCCGATTATTTGCCGGAAGCGGGCTGGCTTTGGGAAGCGTTTTAGAAATGAGGGCGTGAGGAGCGTCATTTTCAAAATCCTCGAGGCCAAATTAATAGGGAGCGTCACAATTATATATATATGTAATTTTTTATATATATATATGCATGTATATGTATATAAGTAGTTGGATTATGTATATGCATGTTTTCATATATGCATATTTGTACATCAATATAGATAGAAATGACATCCATACTACATGCTAACATAGTTCATCAATGATTAATCATTCGAGCATCAACCATCTAGATTATAGATTCTGGCAGTTGTAGAAAATAAACCATAAACTTATGAAATAAAGAATCATATATCCAAAACTGTCCAACAATAACTAGGTCAGCATTAAATGAATTTATGTTTACAAAATGGGCCATCTACACTGAAGTTACTATGAATTTTGAGACCGAAGGTCAAACCTCTCAAAGGGATAGGAAACAATAGAGTTTAAAGTTTAAAGATTAAACTGAAGTCTAAAGTTTAAACAACATATAGAAGTAATGAAAGGAGAATCATCAAATGGTAAACAACTATCAGGTCCTCCTTCCACCACCACGAAGTTGCCAAATACTATGAATCTATCATCTATATACTATGACATATAAAGTAATGAAAAAGGAGAATCATCAAATTGTAAACAACTATCAGGTCCTCCTTCCACCACCGCAGGTACTGCGTGGGCCTCCACGTGGTGGTAGTGCAAAAGTAGATGCAGACGGCTGCGACAGAGCTGAAGATGAAGCCCCTACTGCTGTAGCTGGAATCCTAGACATGGGGACCCTAGCACTAGATGGGGGTGGCATCTCAACACGATCATCATCGTCCAAAAGAACACCCTCCAATTACTCTAAAAACAATACTCCATCCTCCAAATTATCCTCCTCCGGATTGTTGTCCCAACGCCTCAAGTTTTGATCCATCTGTGCCTCCTCATAATAATGGGACAACAATCGCAAGTTGTAATGAACATAGACCAAGTTATCTGCCCGACTTACATTCAACCTGTTCCTTTTAACGCTATGGATGAAACTGTAGGTGCTCCAACACCTCTCTGCAGAAGAAGTGTTCACCACTTGTGAAAGCACCCGTGTTGCCAAACGTTGTAGCTGTGGGGCAGTACCGCCATGCATGTTCCACCACTCAAGAGAACTTAGATTCCCTCGATCTCTAATTGCATGGTTGGTCCCAAAGGCACCATTGCTAAGGATGTAATGGCTCAATTGTGTCCTTATGTTGTCACACTCCTCGTCCGGGATGAGTTTATCTAATGCTTTCATGTAACTTGCTTGAACCTCTGGATCTTGGTGTGGTCTTTTCTTGGCCCCACCACCAGGTGCTAGTGATGAAAGCCATGATACATGATAGTATTTAGGTGTTAGCACATATGCTAAGGCATGTAGTGGAATATTTAGCATTTCCCACTGTTTTTCCACCTCTACACGAATATGGTTATAGAGGTTGACATCTCTAGGCTCAACAATG
>SNQJ01S0118055.1:5193-17182 GCA_010110895.2 Picea sitchensis
GGGGAGGGGCCATGTGAGCTTCCAACTTCACATGGTTGGAGTTGTTAAGTAGAGGATAAATTATTCTTGAAACTAAGAGAATATCTTTCATTTTTATACTATCATGATCGCATAAGATTTCATCAATATTGTTACCTATTTGAATCTTCTTAGAATTACCATAAACGCTATTTTTCATATGTTCTATTAGATATGTTAATGATTCCAAGTTTCATATGTGTATTTTACTGAAGGTCCAGCTAATATGCAAAGTATCAAATTGAAATTTCAAGTTGATAAGCCAAATATGAAATGAATCCAAGCATCATTTGATATCGTCGCAAGAGAGACTAATGTAAATAATCTTGCGACAAATTTGTTATACTATCAACGAAAAAAGATCGTTGATAATTTTATTCCATTAGTATGTAATTTTGTCAAAACATAATGGATCTTGGGGACTACACCATGTTCAAGGAACGAGGAACAAGGAAACGAGGAACAAAAATTGCACGAGGACTAGACACGTCCGATGGCAAGGACCTGCGAATCGAGACAACGTTGAAATTTTTTCAAACAGTTTCTGTATGCACTAAAATTTTTCATGGATAGACTATTGGCATGAATTAATGATATGGGAGGGTTTTGGGACTCAAATTTAAGTGAAACACCCACTTTATTCCATCATCACTTCATCACGTAAACCATAAACCGTAATTTTCTTTCAGAGTACCCAATTTGTTTGATGCAAGTTTTAGGATTTCGTCAGTATTTCTTCATTTTGCATTCAGGTTCTACATTAATGTATATACAATGTATTTTCTTCATAGTTGTGATGAAAAATCCATCTATTTCGTTGATTTCTTAATCAACACCATCAAGATACTAGAGGCAAGCAACAGTGACATGTGAATGGGGCCAACGTCAAAATGTTTTCAAGCTATATATGTATGCATTAAAATTTGACCTAGATAGACTATTCTCATGCCTTAACAATATGGGAGGGTTTCTGGACTCAAATTTGACTGACACACCCACTTTCTTCCATCATCAACTCATTATGTAAACCGTAAACCCGACTATTTTTCATATTTGACTGAAGGTCTACCTAGCTTACAAAGTATCAAATTGAGATTTCAAGTTTATAAACCAAATATTAAATGAATCCAAGCTACATCATTTTATATCGTCGCAAGAGATTTGAATAAAAATAATCTTGCGACAAATTTTCTATACTATCGACGAAAAACATTCGTCGATAATTTTATGCCATTAGTCTGTAATTTTGTACAAAAATAATGGTTCTTGTGGACTACACCATGGTCAAGGAATTAGGAATGAGGAATGAGGAACGAGGAACAAAAATTGCATGAGGACTAGACACGTCCGACAATATGGAGCTGCGAATGGGGCCAACGTTGAAATATTTTCAAACAATTTATGTATGCACTGAATTTTTTCATGGATAGACTATTGTCATGACTTACCTATATGGGAGGGATTACAGACTCAAATTTGAGTGACACACCGACTTTCTTCCATCATCATTTCATCATATAAACCATAAACCCTAATTTTGTTTCAAAGTACCCAATTTGGTTGACGCAAGTTTTAGGCTTTCATTGGTATTTCTTCATTTTTATTTAAGGTTCTACATTAATGTATATACAATGTATCTGCATCATAGTTGTGATGAAAAATCTCTCTATTTCATTGATTTCTTAATTAACACCATCAAGATACTAGAGGAGAGCAACAGTGACATGTGAATGGGGCCAACGTCGAAATGTTTTGGAACTGTATCTATATGCATTGAAATTTGACCTTGATAGAATATTCTCATGCCTTAACAATAAGGGAGGGTTTCTGGACTCAAATTTGACTGACACACCCACTTTATTCCATCATTAATTCATCATGTAAACTGTAAACCCAATTATTTTTCATATTTTATAATAGATATGTTAATGATTCCAAGTTTCATATTTGTATTTGACTGAAGGTTCAGCTAGCTTGCAGAGTATCAAATTGAGATTTCAAGTTGATAAACCAAATATGAAATGAATCCAAGCTGCATCATTTGATATTGCCGCAAGAGAGATGAATGTAAATAATCTTGGGACAAATTTTCTATACTATCGAGGAAAAAAGTTCGTCAATAATTTTATGCCATTAATATGTAATTTTGTACAAAACTAATGGATCTTTGGGACTACACCATGGTCTAGTAACGAGGAATGAGGAATGAAAATCGCACGAGGACTAGACTACACGTCCGACAACAGGGACCTGCGAATGGTGCCAACGTTGAAAGTTTTTCAAACAGTTTCTATATGCACTAAAAATTTTCATGGATGGACTATTGGCATGCATTAATGATATGGGAGGGTTTTTGGACTCAAATTTGAGTGACACTCACTTTCTTCCATCATCACTTCATCATGTAAAGCATAAACCATAATTTTCTTTCAGAGTACCCAATTTGGTTGATGCAAGTTTTAGGCTTTCGTCGGTGTTTCTTCATTTTCATTTGAGGTTATACATTAATTTATATGCAATGTATTTGCATCATAGTTGTGATGAAAAATCCCTCTATTTCGTTGATTGCTTAATCAACACCATCAAGATACTAAAGGCGAGCAACAGTGACATGTGAATGGGGCCAACGTCGAAATGTTTTCAAACTATATCTGTATGCATTGAAATTTGGCATGGATAGACTATTCTCATGCCTTAATGATATGGGAGGGTTTTTGGACTCAAATTGGACTGACACACCCACTTTCTTCCATCATCAATTCATCATGTAAATTGTAAACCCGATTATTTTTCATATGTTACAGTAGATATGTTAACGATTCCAGGTTTCATATTTGTATTTGACTGAAGGTCCAGCTAGCTTTCAAAGTATCAAATTAATATTTCAACTTGATAAACCAAATATGAAACGAATCCATGCTGCATCATTTGATATCGTCGCAAGAGAGACGAATGTAAATAATCTTGCGACGAAGTTTCTATACTATCGACGAAAAAAGTTCATCGATAATTTTATGCCATTAGTATGTAATTTTGTACAAAAATAATGGATCTTGGGGACTATATCATGGTCAAGGAATGAGGAACGAGGAACAAAAATTGCATGATGAATAGACACGTCCGACAACAGGGATCTATGAATGGGGCCAACGTTGAAATATTTTCAAACAGTTTATGTATGCAATGAAAGTTTTCATGGATAGACTATTGGCATGACTTAACTATATGGGAGGGTTTCTAGACCCAAATTTTAGTGAAACACCCACCTTCTTCCATCATCACTTCATAATGTAAAACATAAACCCTAATTTTCTTTCAAAGTACCCAATTTGGTTGATGCAAGTTTTAGGCTTTCATCGGTCTTTTTTCATTTTGCTTTTAGGTTCTACATTAATGTATATATAATGTATATGTGGCATAGTTGTTATGAAAAATACCTCTATTTCATTGATTTCTTAATCAACATCATCAATATACTAGAGGCGAGAAACAGTGACATCTGAATGGGGCCAACGTTGAAATGTTTTCAAATTGTATCTGTATGCATTGAAATTTGACCTCGATAGACTACTCTCATGCCTTAATTATATGGGAGGGTTTATTTACTCAAATTTTACTGACAAGCCCACTTTCTTCCATCATCAATTCATCATGTAAATCGTAAACCCGACTATTTTTCATATGTTATAGTAGATATGTTAATGAATCCAAGTTTCATATTTGTACTTGACTTAAAGTCCATCTAGCTTGCAAAGTATCAAATTGATATTTCAAGTTGATAAACCAAATATGAAATGAATCTAGGCTGCATCATTTGATATCGTCGCAAGAGAGACAAATGTAAATAATCTTGAGATGAATTTTCTATACTATCGACGAAAAACGTTCTTCAATAATTTTATGCCATTAGTATGTAATTTTGTACAAAAATAATGGATCTTGGGGACTACACCATGGTATAGTAATGAGGAATGAGGAATGATAATTGAATGAGGACTAGAGTACACTTCTGACAATAGGGACCTGCAAACGGGGCCAACGTTGAAATGTTTTCAAACAGTTTCTGTATGCACTGAAATTTTTCATGGATAGACAATTGGCATGCCTTAACGATATGGGAGGGTTTCTAGACTCAAATTTAAGTGTCACACCCACTTTATTCCATCATCACTTCATCGCGTAAACCATAAACCCTAATTTGCTTTCAGAGTACCCAATTTGGTTGATGCAAGTTTTAGGATTTCATCGGTCTTTCTTCATTTTTCTTTCAGGTTCCACATTAATGTATATACAATGTATCTGCATAATGGTTGTATATACCTCTATTTCGTTTATTTCTTAATTAACACCATCAAGATACTAGAGGCAAGCAACAGTGACATGTGAATGGGGCCAACGTCGAAATGTTTTCAAACTGTATGTGTATGCATTGAAATTTGACCTAGATAGACTATTCTCATGCCTTAACAATATGAGAGGGTTTCTGGACTCAGATTTGACTGACACACCTACTTTCTTCCATCCTCAATTCATCATGTAAACCATAAACCCGACTATTTTACATATGTTATAGTAGATATGTTAATGATTCCATGTTTCATATATGTATTTGGCTGAAGGTCCAGCTAGATTGCAAAGTATCAAACTGATATTTCAATTTGATAAACCAAATATGAAATGAATCCAAGCTTCATCATTTGATATCATTGCAAGAGAGACAAATGTAAATAATCTTGCGACAAAGTTTCTATACTATCGACGAAAAAAATTCGTCAATAATTTTATGCCATTAGTATGTAATTTTGTACAAAAATAATGGATCTTGGGGACTACACCATGGTCAAGGAATGAGGAATGAAGAATGAGGAATGGGGAACAAAAAATGCATGAGGACTAGACACGTATGACAACAGGGATCTGCAAATGGGGCCAACGTTCAAATATTTTCAAAAAGTTTTTGTATGCACTAAAATTTTTCATGGATAGACTATTCTCATGACTTAATGATATGGGAGGGTTTCTACACTCAAATTTGAATGACACACCCACTTTCTTCCATCATCACTTCATCATGTAAACCATAAACCCTAATTTTCTTTGAGAGTACCCAATTTGGTTGATGCAAGTTTTAGGATTTCGTCGGTCTTTCTTCATTTTTCTTTCAGGTTCTACATTAATGTATATACAAAGTATCTACATCATAGTTGTGATAAAAATCCCTCTATTTCGTTGATTTCTTAAGCAACACCGTCAAGATACTAGAGGCGAGCAACAATGACATATGAATGGGGCCAATGTCGAAATGTTTTCAAACTGTATCTGTATGCATTAAAAATTGACCTGGATAGACTATTATCATGCCTTAATGTTATGGGAGGGTTTCTGGACTCAAATTTGACTGACACACCCACTTTCTGCCATCATCAATTCATCATGTAAACAGTAAACCAGGCTATTTTTCATATGTTATAGTAGATATGTTAATGATTCTAAGTTTCATATTTGTATTTGACTGAAGGTCCAGCAAGCTTGCAAAGTATCAAATTTAGATTTCAAGTTTATAAACCAAATATGAAATGAATCCATGTTGCATCATTTGATATCATCGTAAGAGAGATGAATGTAAATAATCTTGCGACAAATTTTCTATACTATCGATGAAAAAAGTTCGTCAATAATTTTATGCCATTAGTACGTAATTTTGTACAAAACTAATGGATCTTCAGGACTACACCATGGTCTAGTAACGAGGAATGAGGAATGAAAATTTCATGAGGACTAGAGTACACGTCCGACAGCAGGGACTTGTGAATGGGGCCAATGTTGAAATTTTCTCAAACAGTTTCTGTATGGATTGAAATTTTTCATGGATAGAATATTGGCATGCCTTAACGATATGGGAGGGTTTATGGACTCAAATTTGAGTGACACACCCACTTTCTTCCATCATCACTTCATTATGTATACCATAAACCTTAATTTTCTTTCAGAGTACCCAATTTGGTTGACGCAAGTTTTAGGCTTTCGTCCGTCTTTCTTCATTTTTCTTTCAGGTATACGTTAATGTATATACAATGTATTTGCATCATAGTTGTGATGAAAATACCCTCTATTTAGTTTATTTCTTAATCAACACCATCAAGATACTAGAGGCAAGCAACAATGACATGTGAATGGGGCCAACGTCGAAATGTTTTCAAGCTATATTTGTATGCATTGAAATTTTACTTGGATAGACTATTCTCATGCCTTAACAATATGGGAGGGTTTCTAGACTCAAATTTCACTGACACACCCACATTCTTCCAACATCAATTCATCATGTAAATCGTAAACCCAGTTATTTTTCATATGTTATACTAAATATGTTAATGATTACAAGTTTCATATTTGTATTTGACTGAAGTTCTAGCTATCTTGCAAAGTATCAAATTAATATTTCAAGTTGATAAACCAAATATGAAATGAATCCAAGCTGCATCATTTGATATCGTCACAAGAGAGACGAATGTAAATAATGTTGCGACGAAGTTTCTATACTATCGATGAAAAACGTTCTTCGATAATTTTATGCCATTAATATGTAATTTTGTACAAAACTAATGGATATTTGGGACTACACCATGGTCTAGTAACAAGGAACGAGGAACGAAAATTGTAGGAGGACTAGAGTACACGTCCAACAGCAGGGACCTGCGAATGGGGCCAACTTTGAATTCTTTTCAAATAGTTTATGTATGCACTGAAATTTTTCATGGATAGACTATTGGCATGCATTAATGATATGGGAGGGTTTTGGACTCAAATTTGAGAGACACACCCACTTTATTCCATCACCACTTCATCATGTAAACCATAAACCCTAATTTTCTTTGAAAGTACCCAATTTGGTTGACGGAAGTTTTAGGCTTTCGTCAACCTTTCTTCATTTTTCTTTCAATTTCTAAATTAATGTATATACAATGTATCTAATTCATAGTTGTCATGAAAAATGTAATGACCTCCTGGTTACGACAACAACTCTTTAACAGGTGCAATTTTTTATTTTTATTTTTATTTTGAGATGTGTGCGCGCGTGTAAAAGGAACATACACACTTGACTCTATGTCGCCAACCGATGACCGAAAAGATGCAACCATGATGAACACAACCAAAAGGATTAAGGAACACAGCAGGTGACTGCAAGAAATAAACGACCATAGGCATAAGGTGCACAAGAAGTAATTGCAAGCAATAAACGACGATAGACATAAGGCGCACAACAAATAACTGCAAGTATAAATGACCTACTGGGTTAAGCACGGTACAAACATAAAGGAAGAATCCATAGTAGTGGATTTTACTATTTCTGCACAGGAAAGCAGGGCGTTTAATCTTAGTTCTCTGCTCCGGAGAGAGAGAAGGTCAGATAGTCTCCTAGCCATCTGCTCGGGCAGAAACTAGTAATGTCCGTCAGGTGTTTCAAAAGAGTGGAAACCCTGCCTTTAAAGGGCCCGAGACTCTTGATATGTCACAGGATTATTTACATAAGAATAATCACACACACAACCTTATATACTAGGCTACAAGGAGGTGTCTACATCCTACCCGACACGACTGACACCATACTCGAATGACTCAACCAAGTACAACAATAAATAAATGCATGACCGCAACATCAATGGAAGGCGCAAGGCAGAAGGATTCAGACAACTACCCACCAAGTTCAGCAGGATATACATGAACACGGAACCTCATTTACTAAATCATAATACTCTATGGCGCTTAGTTCAAGAAACCTCATATTTATAAATCATCATTAACTAAAGATTCAATAGCATTATGATAAGACCATAAGGCCATTAAAATTCATCTAATATCTAACACTAAATTACATTTTAGTTTAAATGGTCTTAACATTACCCTTGCATAATTCAACGATATAGTGCAATGGAATTGCCCCTTACACATCACCATAACATTAATTTATAGTGAGGTACCAAGGCCATAATCCAAGGTTACCATAGCTTTGCAATTAGATAGAAATCAACAGTGCAATTATAGATTAACTAACCAGAACAATACCTTTTTGTTTACTACCTCAGAATAATTTTATTGCGCTTAACTCAAGAACATTTCATCATATAAGTTCATCATTAACAATAAACATTACAATTACGTTATCATGAATAATAAATGCATTATATTATATCACATTAATCCTGCGAAAATAACAGGCACCTTTATCAATATGTGATATAAAAAAAAAATACAACTACAATATCTTTTTATAAATGACAACACCATCGTATATTTTAAACAATAACCCTGCAAGTTATCCATCACATTAAACCACCATATCCTTACCACGATTGACATAACTAAACTAAGGATCAAATAAAGATCCAATAAATATCAAATAACTAAAACTAAAGACATAACGCCAAATAAAGATTAAATAAGGTAGGACCCTGTTTTTAACAAACATTTTCTTGTGTGCATAGATAAATATTATAATAATAAAATGCATGTTGTTAGTGTCCCTAGACTAGAAATTCAATCGTTCGATGACTAGAACTAATTAAATGATAATATGTGTATGTAACTAAAATAAATGACATATAACCAGAATGAATGGAAGCCTATGTAATATAAAGCATGATGTAGCCACCTAATTAACTTCAGTCACTATATTTAAACTGCCCACATAGAAGGTAAAGGATGCTACCCTAGAAATATTAAAACCAAGGTAGGTTGTCTCACTGGAGTCATAGCTCCTACACGAAAGAAGAAATTGCAATAATTTGATTAAAAACTCAGTAATCTAATAATTTAAGTCACGGATGATATATCAGGTGCAATTAAATTCTATCACAACAACTAAATGCACAGGTGTAAGGGACAGTTCTGTCCAAGCAGCTAAACTCACGGGTAATTAAGTTTCTGTGGAAGCAGCTAAGCGCATGGGTACGGTGGTCAAGTTTTAAGGTTCAGGAATGAAGTCTCTGCGGTTGCAATAACGCCATTTTTAAAATAGGACAACTCCCAAGGTTGGCATTAAAAGACTCCCATTGTTCACAGTCATTCTAACCGCCAATCACCAGCATGTCAATAGGTTATGGCTAAATCCATGTCACCCAACCATTCTGTCGGCTAAAATTTTGGAACAAAAGTTCTAGAATTAATCGTGCCATGAATCTACCTGCATTGTCTATTCCAGCCAGCCCAAATATACTACCACGAGCGTCAATCTAAGTCTACGCCCAAAACCCTTAGATGCACTTAAACTCCATTCCAAATGAATCTTGTAATGCGCTGCAGTGCGTCACCCTTAATATGGGATCGTTGTCAAGTCGGGAGATTCGTTGGGCCCTAGAAGGAGGTTACTGCTCTTGGTTGAAGTCACTGGGAGGGATCATGGTCTACAGGAAGGGATACGCTAACGTTGTCCACAAGAACATACATTTCTGGTAGGGGTTGCTTGGACTGTCCGTTAAGGATGGGTCTCAACACTGGTGCACAGACCTAAACTCCAGTGGTAAATAGCAGAGGAAAAACCGAAAACAAATAAATCACAAGGAGGGTTCTCGTAGTACTACATCTAGACATTCAGTAAAAATAAAATAACAGCCCCACTTAATACAGTCATGGTCAAATTAAACACATTCGAAAGGTGAGGTGTGAGGTAAGACACAATGTCAGATGACATAACGAAATTTCAATCCCAGGTGAAACGCATAGGCTTCCCAACCTGAAGCAGAGCTGTCTAACCATCCAGACGCAGGGCTGATGCTGGCATCCACGACATTAATTTACAGCAATAACCAGCACATCATTCAGAAATACAGAGCAAAGAAATTTTATTTATGTATATATTTTTTTAATAACACAACATAAAAATAAAACTTCATAATGAATTTGAAAATAGATTATGTAAAAATTTTCTTTACTGCAGAATTCTGAACCCAAGGTGCATGGCAGTCGGCTTAATCCTATAATACCTCACATGCATGTAGTTTCAATCTGTTCGGACATTTACTACAGGAATTGTAGCGGACAACCAGTTTAGTCATATGTTAAAATCAAGCATACAAGGCAACGAAAGCATGTGCGTCGGACAATTATGGAGGAAGGTGAATACTGCTATAGTATTCACTCTACCAAGGACTTAGATATGATAGAGAAGACTAAAAAATTTAACTAGAATTCCAGGGTTTAGTTTAGACACGGGACATTACAGTCTTGAAATGTAGGCATAAGGTTTCAGTCATGAGAATTTTTCGACACACAACTTTCCGGTGATTGCTCGGACGTATAAACTTAATCCTACTAGAGCAGGTTAGAGGGATGAAATTCCTTGCACAAAGAAACCATTACTACCACTAAAAACACACCTACAGGTTCAAGTCAACAACCTACACAGCCTATCATTCAACCGAGACGGAAAAACATACCTTTGCCTGTTCTCTTGCTCCTAGTGACGTTCGCGTGCTCCCTTCCGCTCCCGCTCGCCGACCGTTGAGACCTCACCGGTACCTCCCAGCCAAATGCTAGGGGTACTCTGCTTCCCCCTTAGCCCCCCGAGCCACAAAGGGGCCACACACTATCCAAATGGAAGATCTAGCTTCCCAGCTCGCCTCGCAAGGCTGAGCTACCACTCCAATCCAAGCTGGGAAAATCCCAACTCCTCACAAGCAATCAATCAAGTCACAAATCCGATAGCGTAACATTACGCTAAAAACCGATCCCCTCCTTCCTCATCTCCCTTTTCTTTTATAGATTTTTGAGACCCACCAACTTTCCTAAATCACATTTATTTTAAGTTTTAATGAAAACCCTCTAAAAATTCTCTGTCGTACAAGTGTCATTCATCCCCCACGTTTCTCCAAAATTATTTTCTTTAAATTTATTAAAAGACTCATTTCCCTCACCCACCTAGAGTCTCTCCTAAAATTACTCCTAGGTGTTCCTATATCCCCTTACATGCTTTTAATAACTTTCCCTAAAATGAAGTTGCTAGATTTAGTTCATTTTAGAAAGTTCTTAATTGCAGATTCCTTATTATGTTGAATTTTTCTTTTTACCCTATGTCCCCTTCTTTCCTTTATTATGTTTCCTTTATTATCTAGTTTCCCTATTTTTATTATTCCCTTTCTTTCTTTTTTTTTTAAAAACCAAAAAGGTAAATGCGCTAATTAATCTTTTCATTTTGTTTTTAAATTCATAACTTTTTATACTCCCACATGTTAAATAATTTTATTTCTTCTTTACAATTTAAAACCACGAATTTCAATTAATTTATCCCTCTCTTCACTTTACCCCCCTAAATTTAAGAAGACCAAAACCATTACTTAAGTGGGTTTTAGTTTACATCTTTATTTTTTATTTTTATAGGGTCTTTTCCTTAAGGTTAATCGAAATTTTATCTTAGAAAGGTTTTTAGACTTAGGTTTATATTTTGAACTGGGAAACAATTGTTAGGGGAGTCATTTTACGAATTTCTTAAGGCGTTAATGTCCTAGGGATATCTAGGTTTGTTTCTTCCTCAAAATCAATGCGACGTGCCCTTCAAGATGCACCACGTGCTCCAAGGGTGCCACTCACCTCGGTGGTTTCTTTTGCGCGACGTGGCCTTCAGGATGCACCACATGCTCCAAGGGTGTCACTCGCTTCTTGTGTTTCTTTCGCGCGACATGCCCTTTAGGATGCACCATGTGCTCCAAGGCTTCCACTTGCCACTTGTGTTTCTTTTGCGCGACGTGCCCTTTAGGATGCACCACATGCTCCAAGGGTGCCACTCACCAAATTGACTGATTGGTAGACATCTATAACCCCTGGAGTCAACACTCTGCCATGTGAACTTGTGGGAGACTAAGGGCTCTAAGAAATAAGCCCCCCGCCTTATTGCGTGCCCCGTAGAATAATCGTGATCGACTGTCACAGTCTTCCCTCATGGCATCGTGGATCCTCTCGAACTAGGTAATCGTTAACC
>SNQJ01S0118056.1:4651-22751 GCA_010110895.2 Picea sitchensis
TACATTTATATGCAAGGATTTAGGCAATCAAGGCACAAGAAGACTCCCAACGTTAGGGTTGATGCCACTGTAAACCCAAAGTGCAAGTGTTTCATAATAATTTGAAGGGTTTTGACTTACCAGGGTGCAAAATAAAACCAGTGAGTTGTAGAGGATATGCAAGTGATCAAGTTGGGCATAACTTGGGAAATGGTGTGTTAGGGAATTACCCCACAACCTACTCAATGCCATGAATGCTAGACAATTATGCCATCGAAATCATCTGATTACTTCACCTAGATTGACTTCATGTGCAAGTTCATCTATTAAATTGCAATATGAGCAAAAAAGACACATCTAATACATATTAAAACTAAAACAACATATAACAAAAATCTATAAAACAATGCCATAGTGATGTTATAGAAGTATAATTACTCATCTTGCCATTGTTGAGAGCTGAAATTGCATTCTTGTTCAATTGCCAAGTCTTTGTATCACATTTTTTTCATCGTGTTTTTATTTGTTCTTAGAGGCATGCTCTATATCTTCCATGCTTAGGAGTAGTAAGGACAAATTTGTATATGCACTCATGTCAATGATACTTTAAAGAAATCGTGCAAATATATATAGCATGTCTCTTCCTCAATCCATATTTTCCTTCTGTCCCAACATCCATGTGTCACGACTAGCTTACAGTCTAGGTGGGACTACTAATGCAACACCAACCAACCACCATTTGTTGAAAACGCATAGCCAATTACATAGACTAGAACCAACGAAATGGTAGTAGGTAAGCTACAAATGGCCAATTACACAGACTAGAACCAATGTAAATGGTGGTAAGTAAGCTTCCATTATCAACATCTTGAAACTCAGATCCAGGGACTACAGATTCGAACAAAGAATAATCACAAAGAAGTTCCTAAAAGAGGGACTCAAAGCACACTACAATAAACACAACATGCATACGTAGAATTTTTTCAAACATTTTCAAAATAACCAATTTAAAAAATTCAACACATACCTTAAGTCTCCCACATATCAAACAACATCTGTGTATAATCTCCACTTACGTGGTTTCTTTGTATTAATCCAATGTCAGCAAGTTATATGTACATTGTTGCATTCAACATCTTGCATTCATTCAAATAGGTGGAACTCAATCAAATGAAACTTCTTATGTAAATGGGTTGAGGCATCTCTTCTTTAGTCTATCATTGGTCCTTCCTCTATCCACTATTTTTGTTTTTCAATTTAAAAATACATGTTTTTTTTATAAATATGTTTCCATAAACATAAACATACTATCCACTATTTTTGTTTTTCAATTTAAAAATACATGTTTCTTTTATAAATATGTTTCCATAAACATAAACATAACATGTTGATTCTTTTAAGTTCAAAAATATTCTATGAAGAGAAAAAATTAACACATCGATTTTTTTACATTTCAATTTTTTTTTTTTTTTATATATTAAAAATTATAATATTCATAAAATAAAATAAAAATTTATATATTAAAAATTATAATATTCATAAAATTTAATGATATATTAAAAGCTATAATATCCATAAAATTTAATTTAGAAAGTTAAAAAAATTAACAATAATAATATGTGCCTCACAAAGAATAAGAATTTAAGACGTGTGTGGAAGTCAAATCTATCACTTATCTAAATAGAGGTGATGTACAAACGACACTTAACATTGATATCAATATTGCAATATCTTGGGGGGCCTGAAATTTCTATATTTTCTATTAAAAAGGTGAGCCAACACATCTTATAACACAACAACAAATTATT
The DNA here is from genome assembly GCA_010110895.2 of Picea sitchensis. Lineage (NCBI taxonomy): Eukaryota > Viridiplantae > Streptophyta > Pinopsida > Pinales > Pinaceae > Picea > Picea sitchensis. The sequence goes on from SNQJ01S0118056.1 coordinate 6,439, forward strand.
TAAATATTTATGTCTAGTCAATGGCAGACCATGTACCTCAGCCAGACCATCTACCTCAGCCACGTAGACTTTGTGACTACAATAATCGTGACGTGGCTTTTTCCGCATATTCACATACATGATTCTTCAATTTGACTTGGACCAACAACGCGCCAAAGATCTCTTACAAGATTAAATGATTTATGAAATCCTATATCAAAACAACCAAATTAAACTTGGAAATTTTATTGTAAATTTACACTTGTATTGAAACAACTGCTTGACATTTTTTTAGTAGTACAAACCAAAATGATTTAAAATACACTAAAAAAACATCATCATCATTAATAATGTCCATGAATGAGTGATTAAACATTAAAGCCAAACATTAAAGTAGATTTGATGTAATGTAAATGGACAAACATTAAAGTATATTTGGTGTAATGTAAAGAGACGTAATCTATGAATAATTAGGCACTTCAAAATCATTATGTCTACAAAGAAATCTTGAAGGAGCTTGCCCTTGTCGTTTAGATAAAGTTGAAAAGATGTTTAAAGTTTAAATGACTAGCTTTGAAAAGATGTCTAGAGTTTAAATGACTAGCAAAATTGTGTGGAAAGTAATTAAATAATTAAATAAGGAAACATGCTTCACCACAAGTCCTAAGTCATGATGAGAGTTCACTTATTTCAATAAAGAATTGTTTGGGATTTGGGATTGAAATAAGTTTGGGCTTTATGGTCTAACAATAGAAAACATCCCCCAAAAAGGGGCAGAGTATCGTTATTTAAAATTATGGGAAGTGTTAAATGTAAATATTTTATTTGAATGTGTGCATTTCAAGTTAAGGTTTTGATACATTGTTCCAATTGTGGATTTGATGTATTATTATATAACATGCAATTTTAGGTTTTATGAATAGGTTTGATTAATCATTGATATAAAAGAGAAATATTGTTAATTGTGGTTACTTATTTATTTGAGTATCATTACGAGTGATTTATTTATAGTTTTTTCATTATCAAATAGATTATGAATGTTATTTTTATTAAAGAGATTGTTGTTTGACATGCATAACATGAGAAAAGTGCTTAATTTTATGGTGGTGTTTTTACAATAAATGTTAGATTGTATTAATTATATGGGTACAACACGAGTGTATTCAATTTTGAGAGTGATATTTCTCTTTTCATCATTGTTTTCAACTCTCTTTCTATATGTGTGTGTGTTAGATTGTATTAACTATATTGGTACAACATGAGTGCATTTAACTTTGACAGTGATATTTCTCTTCTCATCATTGTTCTCTCTATATATAAAATTTTAGACCATAAAATTGTCCTCTCATAGAAATAAAATAAGCAAATTGACAATTCAAAATTGAAACTCAGATTGTTCTAGACATCCTCCTCAACTTTGTCCTAATTGCATTCCTCTCTAGTTGAGATGGAGTTGGACTCATATGCTTGCCCATTTTACTAATATTGGACCATTTAGATAAATTATTCCATGTGGCTCTAGATAGCCTCTATAATAACCCTGCACCCCTCTCATTTGTCATTATATCTCATTCACTTGTTCCCTTGTATATTTTACTTTGGTATAAAGTTCATTAATATGATGAGTGAGATTATTGTGGGTGGGATTTTCGGTTTTGATCGGAAAAGCCACAGTGTAGTCAATAGATTGTCAACATTTCGGATCCAGATCAGGATCCATCTTCAGGACAAAGAGCCTAGGTTTTAAGAGAAAGAGAAGAGTTGGTATAAATACTGGAAGTGGGGAAGTTTCTTAGTGTCGGCTAAGTGGAATTATTAACAAATTTAATTATTTTGTAAGATATTATTAGGGTTTATTAAAAAAAATTATTTATTTAAAGGTTATGATAGTTTATTAATAATTTTAGGATTTCTTATTTAATTATTTAATGTTCTAGGGTTTAGTTTATAAGTAAATTAAATTTTAGGGTTTCTTTATAAGGTAAATAATGGGTTCTAATTAGTTTTAATGTTGTGTGCTAGAGTCTTTGATAGGAATAATAGGTTCTAGGGTTAGGTTGTCGGTAACAAGTAATTTAAAATTAGGGTTATTATTTAATGTTCTAGGATTTAGTTTATAGGTAAATTTAATTTTTAATTTTAGGGTTAGGTTAATATAATAAGAGGTTGAGGTGTTCTTGTTTTGGGTTTTAAAATTAGGGTTTCTTTTTGTTATAAGGTAAACTAATTAGAACCCATTATTTACCTTATAACAAAAAGAAACCCTAATTTTAAAACCCAAAACAAGCACACCTCAACCTCTTATTATATTAACCTAACCCTAAAATTAAAAATTTAATTTACCTATAAACTAAATCCTAGAACATTAAATAATTAATCATAAATAAGAAACCCTAATTTTAAATTACTTGTTACCGACAACCTAACCCTAAAACCTATTATTCCTATTAAAGACTCTAGCACACAACATTAAAACTAATTAGAACCCATTATTTACCTTATAAAGAAACCCTAAAATTTAATTTACTTATAAACTAAACCCTAGAACATTAAATAATTAAATAAGAAACCCTAAAATTATTAATAAACTATCATAACCTTTAAATAAATAAATAAATAAAAATTAATAAACCCTAATAATATCTTACAAAATAATTAAATTTGTTAATAATTCCACTTAGCCGACACTAAGAAACTTCCCCACTTCCAATATTTATACCAACTCTTCTCTTTCTCTTAAAACCCAGGCTCTTTGTCCTGAAGATGGATCCTGATCTCGATCCAAAACGTCGACAATCTATTGACTTCATTAATATGATCAATGAATTCAACACAAATAAGTCCTTCTAATTGATGCTACTTAGAGACCTTTGACCAATTCTTATTCAAGAACAATCATACTGATATCCTTTTCTTGCATTGCCTCGTATTATCAAACAATTTTGGCATTTGAGAACATCTCATTGGACTTTGCATAAGTCTCACACTCTTGTTAGAAAACAACTACAAGATGCCAAGGGAATTTTTTTAAAAGGTTAGATTACAAGTGATGGATAATGTTTTGTGAGACAAACAAGTGGTGGTATGAGCATAGCACATTTAATAGAAATATAGTTGAGGTACCCTTCCAATTAAGCTTTGACAGTGATTCCAATCATGCATCGAGCTTAGCATCTAATTCCTCCCAAATTTAGCTTGTAAGGATGACTTTATGAAATTTTGAAATCTAATCGAGAGAGAGAATTTCATCTCTTTATATATTTTTGTGGACAATCAATATCACACTCTCCCTTTTAATAAGTTGTTAATTCTTTCACGCTAACCTTCTTCCTCAATCTTTAATGTTCATTTTTATAGAATATAAACCATAATTAAACATAAAATTTTCTTTCCCTCCATTGTGCTTTCTAGTTAAATATGAAATTCTCCTTCTCTCCATTGTTAAATTACCCTAGCCTCCATATAGTCCATCTTTAAGGAGAATTACTATATTTGAGTAATCCAAATGTAGAGAGGAAAACATATTACACGAGGACACTAAAACAAAAATTGAATATAAGGTCTATGGAATGAATAGCCATCTTTAAGGAGAATTACTATATTTGAGTAATCCAAATGTAGAGAGGAAAACATATTACACGAGGACACTAAAACAAAAATTGAATATAAGGTCTATGGAATGAATAGCATGAGTAATATTGATTTAATGTTTTTTTTCATGTTTGTATTCCAAAGTTTTATGTATTTTTTGGTCTGTCCATTGTTTATGATGAACCAATGATGATGGTTCACGATGGGATTTTATTTTAAGTTTTTTCCTTAGGTTGGTTTCAATTTTTTTAATAGTGATTTTGCATTTATGTATTTGATGCATGATTATGTGTGTTCATGTTCTTGTTACTGCTTGTCATATAATTGAAATTACAGGAAAACATTCTAGAAAGGGAGAGAGTATTGTTATTTAAAATTATGTTGAGTTGTTAGTAATTACATTCACATTTTTTAATGGTTATATTGGAAAATGAATAATGTTGAGAATTGTATAGTTTTAATGATATTTTTAGTATGATTGTGTGTATAGGTGGGAAAGTGTTGAAATGCAAATACTTGATTTGAATGTATTCATTTAAGTTAAGGTTTTCATATGTTTTGGTTGTGAATTTGATGTTTCTGTTATATAGCATGCAATCATAGATGGTATGAAATTTTTTAACAAATATCTTTTCTAAAAATGAGTCATTATTAATTGTTTTAATATATTTCTTTGAGTATCATTATAAGTGATTGATATAGATTTTTTCAATTATCCAATGCTATTTTTTATTTTCATTGAAGAGAATTTTGTTTGACTCGCATAATATGAGAAGAACGCTTAATTCTAAGTTCATCTTTTTATAATAAATGTTAGATTGTATTAATTACAAAATTGATCATAACTATACCCATACAATAAGAGTGCATTCAACTTTGAGAACAATATTTATCTTTTAATCTTCATTTTCGATTCTTCTTGTGTGCATGTGTGTCAATTGGGTCTAGCATAGATAGTTGTGCGAAGAAGTGTTATCCTTCCCACCTAGGTTCAATTCTTGCAAGTGGCATGTTGAGCTTTTAATGAGTATATTGGTGTAACAAATTTGAGCTTTGTGTTAACAAAGCCTCGAAATTTTGTGGAATCCATTTTACCCTAGGTACCATCCTTGAAATGAGGAAAAATGTCTAACAAGTGTCTTTGGGATACACACACATATATATAGTTTGACACACATAATACGAGAATAATGCTTAATCCAGGTTCATTTTTTATAATAAATGTTAGATTGTATTAATCAAAAAATTGGTTGTGACTATACTTGTACAAATGAATGCATTCAACTTTGAGAGCGATATTAATCTTTTAGTTATCATTTCTCACACACACAAACACAATACACACACATACTCATACACACACATTTCAAAATAATTATATCATGTTATACCATGAAATTGCTCTCTTAGAGAGACATAAAAACAAATTGACTAACAATTCAATATTAAAACTCGAATTGCCTAAAACATCATCCTCAAATTTATCTTAACTACATTCATCTTTGATTGAACGAGAAATAAATGCATATGCTCACCCATTTTTTTAACATTGGACCATGTAGAGAATTTATTCCATATAATTTTGGATAACCTCTACAACATCATGCACTCCTCCCATTTGTCATTTGTCATTATAGACAGCTAAATTGTTCCATTTTCTTACTTAATTTGATATGAAATGCATTAATGTGATTAATGAATTCAACATAAAATAAGAATTTTGATTTTTAACCCATTGGCTCTTGTAATATTTGGTAGAACATTCAAATGCAACAAAGCATCAAATTAAATAATCTAAAGTCATTTCCATAGTTGATTACTACAATGAAACATGGATTAGGGACATGGTGGAACTCATGAAATGGAGGAATATTGTAAAAAAAAAATGACTTTAAAATCAACATTATGTGGAAACCTATAATCCAAACTTTGACTTTGACGAATTAAAAAATAATGTCCCCTTGAATCTATGAATCTCTTAATTTTAAACTACTYTGATTACTTCTTGGACCGACGTTGTTTTCAACGACGTTGTTTTCAACTTTGAGGATATATATATATATATATATACCATTCACTAATGTGAAATCAAGGGGATATCATCCCCTCAAGATGGAATATGCTTGAGTAGCTCGAATACCGACTTCAAAATAAAAATTAAATATGTTTATGGAATGGACAGCATGAGTAAWTTTTTTGTTTTKTTTGGGAGGGCATATATRCATTTTCCCTTAGTGAACACTGAAGTAGAGTATCACAATTTCTATTTTGTTAAGTGAGATAGATCTAGGGTTTAMTATAGTATGATAGAGTAAAGTTTACTTCGTTGATTGTGTGTAGGTTTAATTATAGCTTAAGATCGTCCTATTAGAACATCAAAATAGATTACTCTTTAAGGAACATCACAATGTATGTTCCTCTTTTTCTTTTCTCTAAACTCTAGTTTTATTTGATTAAATGTTTTCTTGTTTGGCATAGTAAAGCTTTATTTTCCTTAGTGAGTGAAGTCAATATTGTGGGAGAGTTTTGTCATATTGTACAAAAAATCTCCCATCAATAATAATAATCTACTTGAAATAAAGTAAGAGAATAAAAATGAAACAAAAATGAGAGATAGGTATCCTAGAAAGTAAAAGGGAAGATGATCGTAGGGTTTGTTTATTTCCTTAAGTGGGTTAGAGATTTAAGCTAGGTGAATATTCACACTAATTTGGATTCGATTGAAAATGGAATGAAATAACATGGAATAAGGTAGAGATAACATAAAATACAACATTGAAAGCATTTTATTATAGTGAAGACTAAATTATGTCAACAATCAAAGGTGAAAAACATTGTAATGTATAACATAGTGGTTAGAATGGTGGAAATTTAATAATTTTTAGGAAGAGATGTAATGGTTGTCCTCATTCAACAAAAGGTCATACCAAGCTCTTAAAACTACATTTTGTAATAATTCCAAAAACCCTTAGAGAAAAAACCCTAATATTGCAATAACCTTAACCCATGAGGTTAGGGGTCAGAGGGAACACTAACCTAGATGAATATTAGTTGTCCCTAAAAGGGGAGTCTTGTTGGGATTATACCTTTTCTCTCAATGCTTTGTTTGAGGTATTATTTATATTGTTAAAAAGAAAAATATAGAATGAGCAAAGTCCCTTCCATTTCAACACAACACCCTTGAAAAACCCATGGGAAGGCCCTAAAAAATGCACTAGAAAAACATGAGTCACCCAAAAATTGCTATTATCAAGATAATTTATGAATTGGCCTTGGATGACCACTTGTTTCAATTTACTAAGTAGGTTTTGAAGTAAATAACAAACAAAGAGATAATATTCTTGGACAAGAGAAATGAAAAATAATAACCAACTAAGAACAAGAAGAAAACATAGTTAACCTACCCAGATGTGTTGTGATCCCCTTGTAAAATGGTATTGGATACACTATTGCCTAGTATAGGAAATGAAAAAACCACATAAGCAATCAACCATGTAGAAAATATAAAATACCAAATGCATATGTGGTGACCCAAGTGCCCATAGTTAGAAGGTACCTTTCTAAATTAAAAATTGTGCTAGAACTTCCCTTGAGGTGGTGACTGTTAGAATATGAAAGATGTGTGCTTGTTTTACCATTAACAATACCCTTGTCACCCAACCATAGGCCGAAGCCACCCTCCGAGCACCTTAACCTTGACAGAGAATCACTCCGGAAGAAAACCTTAAGCTAGGTAGCCAAACAAAGGGTAGTGCACCTTTCCCCAAGGACATCGCATCACAAAGAGCTGATAAGATAGTCCAAACCCTAGCCAAGAGATATTCCAAGTGTAACTGCTAGCTGCAGCAGCTGCAACGAAAAATCTCCTCCAAACCTGCGCAGAAACTGGGCAACTACAGTGCGCACAAGACTGGGCACTGCAATTCTGAGATTGCCTGCCAGAATGAGAATTGGCCTCCTGTATTTATACTAATTTTGGTTAACTGCCAGGGCCGACTTCTCATTCTTGGTATCTGTCTATTCAGTATATAATATCATTATTTTTGGCCGACTTCTTCTCTTGGAGGCTAATAACCTAATATAAATTATCTTCTTGAGCTGACAAGTCTTCTAGGGTTATTAGCCAACTCATTAGGGTTTCTTCTTGCTTCCCAGAGTATTCTATCCTTGTCAGGTTTACACGTGGAGGTAAATACCTCTCGCGGCTACCATAATATCAACACTCCCTCCTAGCTAGGGAGGTATTATAGGTAATGGTATTTGAGCACAAAACATACCATTCACCTAGTAGCATCAACATAGTTATATAGACTAGATCATGAGCACCACCATCATCATCAGCTGCATCATCTCTCGAAACCATACTCTATCTAAGTAATCAGACATGATGCTCACTCCACAGAGTGATACAAGAGCCATTCTTCTAATCTAGAAGAGTAAATGTTCTGAACCATTTTCTGTCTGGAAAATCTTTGTTCATCATTTATCTGGCTGATAATTATTTCCAATAAACTGTTGATAGTCTTCAAGGCATTTAGAACAAAATAGAGAACAACTATGTCTATCCATATTAGTACATAACTACAATCCAGTGGTACACTACCACACCAAGTAACACACAAGTACTTGATCAACAAAATATAGTCACGAACAATGGAACATATCCACCACAGTAGTATACATCTACTGTCATACAGTCTTCATAACAAACATCTGATAACAACCTGCACAGAAACAATGTTATGATATGAATTGAATCATCTAGGCCAATCTTTCACTCACATCTGTGAGATCTGAAGGAATATTTGCCCTCAGTGTAGAACATCAACAATGGGCTATCTGCCCTATTCTTCTCAAACAAGGAAGAATGATTGTTTCTGATTTCTGAGCCTGGACCATTCCTCACCTTGGGCCATTCCTCCTACACTAATCAAAGTTCACTCTGGAGAGAATGTATAAACCCTAAGGAATGTTTATCCCTGATTGTTGAGCCTGGACCATTCCCCACCCTGGGCCATTCCTCCTACACTCAAGGATGAACAAAATAGAGAACAACTATGTTCATCCATATTAGTACATAACCATAATCCAGCAGTACACTACCACACCAAGTAACACAAGTACTTGATCAACAAAATATAGTCACGAAAAGTGGAACAAATCCAATTCACAAGAGATACATTCATCGTCATACAATTTCATAACAAACATCTGATAACAACTGCACAACAATGTTATGACATGAATTGAACTGACGACAATCTTTCCACTCACATCCGGAGATCTCAAGGAACATTTGCCCTCGCAGAACATCAACAATGGCTTATCCGGCCTCTATTCTTAAACATGAAGAATGATTTCACTGGGATTGAGCCTGGACGCACGGACGGAGGATGGACTGAAATGGAATGGATGGAATGGATGGAATGGAATGGAATGGACGAATGGAAGGAGTGGATGGAAGGAATGGAAGGAATGGAAGGAATGGATGGAAATGGATGGACGGATGGAATGGATGGAATGGAATGGACATGGAGGAAGGAGGAGGACGGAATGGATGGATGGAATGGAATGGAAGGAAAGGAAATGGAGGAAGGATGGATGGAATGGATGGAATGGATGGAATGGATGGAATGGATGGAATGGATGGAATGGAAGGATGGAAAATGGATGGAATGGATGGAATGGATGGTGGAATGGATGGATGGATGGAATGGATGGATGGAATGGAATGGAAAGGAAGGAATGGAATGGAATGGACGGATGGAATGGACCCTTTGTCTTTACACGTGGAGATAAATACCTCCCGCAACTACCATAATATCAACAGTGACATTGTAAGACCAAGAAGGAGGGATGACATGAAGATGAATACACCCGAGCGAATCCAAAAGATTCAACAAAGAAGAGATCAATCCAATGAAGAGGAGAACTTGTTAAGGAGGATTATAAGTTTTGGAGGGTTAATGCAGATAATAGATCCAAGAAGTGAAACAACATGAGAGGTGAGACAAGAGAGCTAAATGAAAGTTTAGATGCTAATTTGACATGGTAAGGACATGTAAGAAGGCATAATGCAGAACCCCTAATAGTTACATAAGAGGCATGATTAATATCCAAGTTGTATTCATGGATAGTTTTCAAACAATTTTGAAACCTCTTGTCTAGCTTCTTTTGGACAAATAAGGATTGAACGACGTAATGGGGAATGATAGTGACAACATGGCTAATAAGAATGGAAGGCCTACATATTTTGACAACCTTGACCAAGACATAAGTCTAATATTTGACATCTAAATGGTTGATTTTGACTCTTTGTAATTCTCTACTCATAACCATATAGAAAATTTGATTCCTTCTTCATTGTTTTGTGTAAGGATAGTTCCTATAGGTTGCTCTAATGCAAACATGTAGAAAAGGAAGTTGTGACTATAGTTTAGACTACTAAAGGTAGGAGTAACAACAATGGACACTTTGATATTCTCAGTCAATCCTTCTCAATTGCAATCTAGTGGAATGATACAATTTTCTTAATGATTACCTGCAATGGTTTAAAGATTATGATGGAATTAGAAACAAATCATATGAAAAAAATTGTCTTACAAGAAGGATTATATCACTTTCTTGTTGTGTAATGACAATATCGATGTAACGGATTTGGTCCTTTTTGGATAAAAATGTGTCCTTTCATTAGAAATGACATGGCCCAAAATATTTCCTTTGGTGATGATGTATATGCACTTCTTAGGGTTCAAGAAAATGCCATATCTTTTGCAAGGTTCAAATATTTGCTTGAGATGATGGATGTGATTAGGATGTTTCTTCAAGAATATTACTATATCATCCATATAAATGCCCACAATCTGATAGATTAATCCTTGGAATGTGATATCCATCTCATGTTGGAAATTGCATCAACATTAACTTGACCAAAAGACATTCACTTATAAGTGAAAGTATCCCATTTAGTAATGAACGTTGTCATGTGTCATTCTTAGTCTACTACTAGGACTTGGTTTTAACCTGAGAATCCATCAAATAATTATAACATATTTGATCATGTTATTGTTTCCAAGATTTGTTTCATTGAACGAAGTGGAAAATATCATTCTAAGGCTCTTCTTTAGTTTTAAGATTAATCACCTTGTACTGGATGGATGATCTAATGATATTGTAAACTAAAGGCTCTTCTTTAGTTTTAAGATTAATCACCTTGTACTGGATGGATGATCTAATGATATTGTAAACTAAAGGCTCTTCTTTAGTTTTAAGATTAGTCACCTTGTACTGGATGGATGATCTAATGATATTGTAAACTAAATAGATTCTATAGTGTCACTACGTCTTTAAAGATCTCATTTCTTTTTAGAGTCATGATCTCATCTTCGCAATAAACCATAGTTTTGTTGTGTTTGTTGTCGACTATAATTTCATCTTTAAATGTTCCTTTGTTTGTCAATTTTTTTTTTTAAATATATTGGTTTTTATTGAATACCCACCATTTCTTGTGGGCCTCAAAATGGAGTTGAAGAGAGAACTTGTGAGAAGGTGAGTTTTCGAAGAAGACTGCAAGCATGTAGTAGGAGTTTCTAAGGAATCAAATTCCTTAAAACTCCAAATTTTCCTTTTGAGGTATGGATTTAATATTAAATGTGTCAAATGCTAAAAGTAAATTCCATACCTCTTTTGTTGATAATTCTTCAAATGAGATGAATTGCAATGGATTGTTAATTAATTATAAGAAACTCACGCAAATAAATCATTGCTTAATGTTACATTCAACATTTTACATGCATTTGGACACGTGGGATTCAATCAAATGAAATTTTTTGAGTGGGTGAGTTGAGGTATTTTTTCTTTAGTTTGTTGTTGGTTTTTTTTCTCTTTATTATTATTGTTTTATTTAAAAATGTGCATGTTATTTGCGGGGTTAACATTTTAATTGTTGGCTAAGAAACCACAACCCAGGGGAATCTAAGCCGTTAAAATCATCCAGGGCATCTAAGTCGTCAAAATCACCCATAGATCGCACTTCGCCTGGACTGCACCTACCCTTAACATGGCTGGATTTTTGGGCGTCTCCTCCCGACTAAACACACCGTAAGGATATTGAACTTGGGTCACCTAGCAAACGAAAGACACACCTTAACCGATTAAGCTAATGGAAATTGACTTTTTATTTTCAATATAAATATATATGTTTTTTATTAATATTTTTCCATAAACATAATTTATCAATTCTTTTACATTTAATTTTTTTTCTATATTTTCCATATAACATAAATTAAAATATTTATAAAATTTAATATAGAGTAGGAAAAATTAACACATTGATTTATTTACATTGCAAAATTTTTCTACATTTTACATATATTAGAAACTATAATATCCATAAGATTTAATTAAAAAAAAATAATAATTAATAATAATAATTTGTGTTTCACTTCATAAAAGATAAGAATTTTAGACATGTATTTAGAAGTCGAATCTATCACTTGAATGAACCTAACCGTTGAGAACATTTGTTTCTTCAATAGAAATTACAAATTCAAAGAAAAAAATATACGCATCTCCCTAAAATTTAACAATTAAATAACTCAATTTAATATCTAACTTCCCCATAAAATGCTCACTATTCACTAAAATCTCACCATATTCGTTGATTAAAACATCATAAAATCATATCCATTTAACACCTATAAATTAGATTAAAAAACTTAATTCATTAACCACAATTTATTGGGGCCTTGATATTTCTTTATTTTTTATTCAAAGTTGAGCCAACATCATCTTATATTAAGAACGACAAATAATTTAATTTAAATATTTATGTCCATTCCATCTCGGCCACGTAGACTTTGTGACTACAATAACAGTGATATGAAGATGACGTGGCTTTTTCTCCATATGAAATGTGAAGCAACATGATTCTTCAATTTGACTTGGACCAACAACGCGCCAAAAATCTCTTCCAAGATTCCACTTTGATGGTTTTTAATTTTTGGAACTTGTTTTGATTTTATTATACATAGTGGCCCGTTGAGCGGGTCATACAATTTATTGTGTCGGTACTTAATTGTTGGTATTTCAACTTATGTTGGTTATGCCTAATCCATCTCCTCTCCCAACAAGACTAAAATAATGGAATGATTACCATTATGGTGATTGTGATGTTAATTTTACTTTTAACATTTAAGAAGAAAAATAATTATAAATGTAACGAAAGAATGTTTTAAATACTATTTAGTATAATTTCAATTTGGTTTAGTTTGGATGGTTGTGAAGAATGATTGTTATCTTCTTTTTTTTCTAGTCAAAAAAATTGCTCTTTATATTGGTAATATAAAATATATATTTCTGATCACTTTCTTACATAAAAATTGTTATGAATATCATTCTGATAGATAGCCAAAATAATTTGTTTTGCCCTCCTTCTAGCATATGAAAAAACTGAATGACAACGACATCAAGAGAGAAGTTCCTGGTGAAAGATCCCAAAACAGATAAGTCTAACAAAAAGCTCTAAATTAAAGACCAGGATCCACTAAAAAGAGTAAGAAAATATGGATGGTTCTAGTAATGCATGGTTCGTTGTCTACCCACGAAGTGTAAAAGATCTTTCTGACATGCACGTGATCCTGGAGCGCCCTTTTGGAGAGTGCGTATGTCACTTTATTGAAGTCTTGATAGGTATGGAGAAAGGATAAAGTAATGAAATGGCACTAGAGCTCCTAGATGCGCGCCTTCCATCCCTCCAACGCTAGATTATGGAGACTGCCCTTACCATTGCACCAACCGATGACAAGCTTTGAATCCCCAATAAGTAGAAGAGTCTGAAGATTAAAGATCTTTTCCAAATATAGAGTGGTCCATACGCCCATCAACTCCGCCCTATTGTTGGTTCCTGCACCTGTATTAAAAGACCAATTAATAAAGTGATTATGATCAAGAGAAATGACTCCACTTGCCCAACTATTTTTCCCATCCCCAACAGTCGCACCATCAAACCAACTCATAAGCTTTTGAAGGCGAGGCGAAATCCTGATCTTTGTTAATGGTTTTGTCACCTGTTGCTCCTTGCATGCATTGAAAATCAACATCACCTTTGATGCTACCACCTGCGGAAAGGTCGATCCAAAAATGACATGTTAAGCTCATAATGAGTATGTTGTAATGGCTTCAAGCCTATATGTATTGGAAAGTTTCCATTGATTCAATTGAATAGAAAGACAACTTATTTTTCGGGAAAAAAAAAAAACACTATTTTGTATAATATTGACTAATACAAATTGGTATGTTCTTTATTGATGCAGAGTTTTAAAGTGTTATGTTTGTTGGGTTAATGACTCATTTGTTCTAGATTTATTTGGAGTAAAAACATTGTTTGTATAATTGTGAAGTATTTTTTTTGGAATAATACGTTGATGTAAATAGAGTACATTACCTCTCATGGTTGTAAAAGGGTTTATTCCCTATCATAATTGCAATTGTGATGTGACACATTTTTTTGTATTCTGAAACTTAATAAAAAATATATTTTTTTGTGGTGGTTGAGTTCTGATTTCAGGACGATTGTTCTCATCCCGAGTAGAAGTGGAACAATTGTTGGCATGTTTTGCAGGAAAGAGTGTGCTTGTCATTTATGGAAAGAACAGAAGGTGGAGTAGAAGGAAGTGTAAGCTTAGGAGGAGGAGCGAACAACAAGCAGAAATCACAGCTCAGAAAGGAAAGCGTAGTATAGAAGTGAATGTAGATTAAAGCTCAGAAGAGATGGCGCGATAAAACTCAGATCAAATCAAGACCATCGGATCTACAAGCTAGATCAATGGCAGGGATGAATTGCGGGGAGCGAAAGCTAAATTAAAATACTCGCTAGTTACAATCCTGCAATCTGTCTAGATCGTCAGATCTCATAGCTTCAAAGATCTATGACTGTGGTTGATCCAACAAACAATGAGTTTAAGTTAGATTAAATCATGTCCGTCGAATGCGCAATCGCCAAATCTATGGCAAGGATAAATTGCGGAGATTGAAAGGAGGATTAAACATCACACTTGTTCCCATCTCACAATTAGTCAGGACTGTCCAATTTGATAGCTTCAAAGATCAATGATTGTGGTTAACTCACCTATAACACACATCTTCCCATTGCGAAGTTGGGTGACGAGTTAAAACAATGGTAGATTGTGGTTGCGCAATCATTCTTGATCGTGGATCAGTTTTAAGAAACTTCACAATCGTTGGATCACTTTTGAGTGGAAGGACATGATAAGCAAGGAAAACATTTGAGAATTCGATTATGCGAATTCCCGTCAACCGTCGGATCACTTTCAAGTGGAAGGACATGATAAGCTAGCAGAGCCGTAACGCTAACATATCAAGCCATTGATCTAAGATCCTAATCGATGAACATCATTTAGTTCATGTTTAAATTCGTGAAGAGGTTACACTCCAGAATGTTTGAGATATGAAATACCTGAATCCCGAAAATCCGAAATGAATAAGGACCGTCAGATTTGGAGGACAAACGAGGACCGTTGGTTCAGGGCTATTGGTCAGCTGCCCACGTCAGCAAAAGGGCATAGTGGCAGACCTCATCAGAAGACCATGTCGGCAGACCATGTCAGTAGACCACGTCAGCAAATACGCATGGCATAATTAGGTGATGACAAGCGTCAAGAGGAAATTGGCTCGTTGTAAATTCTAACCTTGTACAATGTCTATTGTAAATAGATATTCAGAAAAGAACAGAAAAAATACAATGGCAAATACAAACATTACACAGAGATTTTTCCCCTGGAAACCCAAACCGGGAAAACCAATATATATTATATTTATTCATTGTGTTACATTGTTTACAATACAATATACATATAGGAGCCAGCGGCATCCAAAACCCTAACCCAATGACCTGGATTAGTCCAAAACCCTAATTCCTTAACCATAAATAGAAAACCATCGGCAAAAACCATGTGCCAAAAAAACCACCTAAATACATGACACGTTTCTCGAGGCAGATTTTTTTTTCCGGGGGCGCTGCCCCCAGACCCCTGCACGCCTGGTGCATAAACTCAGACACTACTACTCGTGCAAAGAATATAACACATACCCAAAACTCGTGCCATGTCAACAAGTGACGTAAGAAAGTTACGTCACTCCGGGAGAATTGCTTCGGGAGTTTCACCACCAAGAAATGTCAAAAGTCCCGAAGGACAAAGGTCCGAAGACACTCTCAGCGATCGATCTAAGATACTATCCTAACCATCAGATCAAGGACACGTGGCACATTCAGAGAACGACAAGTGTCAAGTTGAAATCAACATTTTAGGTACGTGCAAATCACGAATCAAAGTGACATGTGGAAGTTGCTCGGCTCATGGCATGTCATCAAGTGACGCAAGAGTTACGTCACTCTGAGAGTTTTTATTTGGGAGTTTTACCACCAACACTTGCCCAAAGACCCGAAGTCCCGAATGTCGAAGACCCGAAGTGGACATGAGATGTCCAAGCTGAAGATCACTTCGGGATCAGTCTCATCCGTCGATCTACTATAGTGGAAGGATAGTGTAAGTGAAAATGTTAACCGACAGCAAGCGGTCTCCACCGTCTTATGAATGACTTAGTAGGTGATCACTTTGGAGGAAGGAACGGGTTGAGATTTGAAATCTCTGAAGTCCGGAGACCCAAGGAGATCTCAACTGTTAATTCGAGAGGGACACGTGTCAGAGTCTTGTCATCTCCAG
>SNQJ01S0118057.1:8351-21150 GCA_010110895.2 Picea sitchensis
CTCTTTTTTTCCACACCTCGAAATTGGCTTCTTTATAGCCTTCAAAATGGAAATGAAGGGTCGAGTCAGAACGTTTTCAATTTATGGAAGGCCAAGGATTAGATATCTCCTATCGTGACATGGAAACCCGACATTTAATTTTAATTTTCTGGCACAAATCCCGATGTACGCAGGTTGTAGTGGAGAAGCCTGCATATACGCTTGTTGTATAGCTTGCAAGGTGTGTATAAGTGGAAAAATATTTATTTTTGTCTCTGGATTTATCAATCAGGGAAAGTAAGTCTGCATGGGGAAATGGAATAAGGCCCTTTCTGCAAGGTTGCATAGGGTGAGGCAAATCTTGCTCTAACATATGCCCCCTAATGTGTGAGGTCAGAGGAGTATATGCGATGGCCGAAATAAATTATAAATAACCCAGAAGTGGAGTGGTAGAGAACTAGCTAGATGAAATCAATTGCTCATTACATTCTGCACTGACTTTGCATACATGGATGCCAAAAATACACTATAGATCCATGTGAAAATATACCAAAAAAGTGTCTATGGCCATGAATATGCAAATACAAATGCGGTTACATGCCAATAGTTGTCATAGTCACGAACAAGGCACAATAGTACCAGTCTCAAAAAACCAATCTGAAGATATATGTATACCATGGAGTACAATCTGATCTCCCATGATCACTGAAGTCATATAGGTACTAGTCCAATGAAAAGGAAGCAACAACTCAGGAAAGTTGTGGCCACATAGTGATGTCTTCAAGTCTTCTACACAATCCGCCAAAGGTGCAATTCTACATCATGTGAATAAAGGAGTTTATGTCAAACACAATGAGACATCGTTTGATTACCAGTTAATGATGTATACTGTTAACAAATGCGAGACAACCTATCAATAATGAAAGTAGGTATCAAGGCACCGAGTACATTCTTACAAGTGTGAATAGAGGAGTCAGTGTCGAACACCTGAATAATCCATCTATCATGAGACATTGATGTAGTCCCAACTATTGATGGTGAGAGAGCCTGCCACTGATGACTGTAATCCTCAAGGTACTCATAATACTCTAGGCCTCGTTTCCAGATAATGGGTTGATTTTGATGGAAAGAGACCCACTGAAAGGAGATAATTAATGTATCTCTCATCAATCAGCACGAGGTACAAAGCAGGAGCTTCATGATTTGGTGAAAATCGGACGAAGAACATGTTCACGAACCAACGAACCTGTGCGTCTTTCGCGTGTGCCAAGTGCAAGCGGTACACAAAAAAGACCCCCTGAATAGGAGACAATGATGAAAACTGTTGAAAAAGGCGAGGAAACCACCAATAAGGCTAATGGAATCTAAGACACTATACGAATCCCAATGTGTGAATAGATGTCTTGTCGTCAAACACAAGGGAAACCACCCAGTCAAGGACCAATGATAAAATGTTGACTATTGGGTTCAAGGTTACCTACCAATGATGAAAGTAGGGCCAAGGTGCATGATAGGACTACAATATCATGTGATTCTGAGACAAACTGAGGGTATGGACGACATGCAAAGTCAAGAGTTTTGAGGAGTGGACGACATAGGTTGATAAACTTCCTTTGAACAAGAGCATGAGACATATGGAAGACTCCGACAACGTAGAACCAATGGTAAAACTATGAGATGCAGGAGGCATCAATGAAATTCTCAGTAGGGACTGGAAGAGCAAACAATTGGTAGAGAAGACTTTGTGATGAGATCAACTTCCTAAGGCCATGCTTAACCCAAAATTATGATGAATGGACTCAAATAACTTTGTGCTATGTTCAAAGGTGACACGACTACTGCCGATATAAGATAATACTCCCTTAATGCCCGTCTTTTTTTATTTTTTCATAACAAACGAATGCTATGATACAGAGGAGGAAACGAGTGTCGCAAGTAAGCAAAATTAGTTCCAGCAGTGGAACATACCTATGCTCAATGCAGGGTAGTGCATGCGGGAGATGGACACTCGGGGGAATGTTTCCTCCTAGGTACAAGGTGTCAAATTATGAAGGATATAAACAAGGCTCTGCTTGGTTGAGGATGAAAAACTGCTGAGGCAAATGGTTTATAACGTGAAGCGAGAACTGGTTATAGGCTCAATACTACAAGCAAGGGCATGAGATGCAATCAGAACTTAATGCCAAAAAATATCCTTTTTTATATCTTTTAGTCTACTTGGTGTGAAAAAGGGATAAACTTGTGCCAAATAGATGTCTTTTCAAAACCAATTTACGAGTTTGAAAAAGATAATTTCACTCAGCGATATTTTCGCTTTTTGATAACGAGTCGGAAAAGCGCTTAACTAAGACTCATGAACTTTCAAATCCAATTTAACAAGTGTGAAAGGGACAAATCACTCGACAATCTTTTCCTTTTTATACGAGTCGGAAAAGAGCTTAAATTAAACTCGTTTGGGAGTCCACGAGGTATCAAGTCACGTGTTTATGAATGAGAAATGAGGCTCAACATAAAGTCAAGTATGAGTAGTGAGGGACTCCCGGTCCTGTTGAAAAAATATCTTCATGGGTACCAAATGCAGTAGGGGATCTAACTAGGGCACCCATGTTTGGTAAGTCTCTACCACTTGAAAACGACACAACTTTATATCAGATGGAGGGTTCTGTGTTGCAACAAATGGGTTCGTACCTAGGGCGTAAAAAGTGACAGTTTATAGGATAATGCGACGATGTATGATGGAATGGATACCTATCCTATATGCAAGGTAAGAAATATACCTGCCCGAGGTGACAAACGGTCGACATAACGCTGATATCTGCAAGAATCCTAGGTTAAAACTGCAAAAACCAAATCGATCCACTTTTGTATTAGTCCATTAGGTGAAAAAAATGGTTTAAAATATAGAAAGTGGGTAAAAATAATTTATAAATAGTAATAAAATAAAAAATTACTATACCATTTTGATTTTTTACCCAACTAGTGCAAATTGGACCAAAATTCCTCCAAGATTAAAATGACGATTGTGGGAGCATCAGGCAACGAAATCATGAGCCGTCTAGATCAGGTAATTCTTGTTCTCTTCCTCTTCATATTCAATGGTTTAAAATTTTGAATGAGGTCTTAAATTTTTAGTTTTTGAAGGAAAAAATTATAGATATCGGTGTACGCGGGCTATCCTTGATTAGGCCGTGTATACGATGAGGTATACGCACCTGTGTGAACCACATGATACGTATATTGATCCCTACACACGATTGTGAGAAAAGGAAGCCGCGTACAGGAACATAAATGGCTAATTTTAAGGGTTCTAACTAAAACCTCTAAATGTTTTTGACAGGATGGTGCCTGAATGGCGAGAGAGGGAACATGAGGAAGTTGATGTCGCTGTGGACCGAGATCCGGGGGCCCAAATGGCCTTAAAGTGATGTGTCTTGTATAAGTTTTGGGTGCTCAAAGGAATGAGAGCCCAAGTGAGGTTGTTGGAGATGTTGGTGGGTTATTGGGACCCTGATAATGAGAGCTTCATTCTCGATGGGCAACCATTGATAATTGAATTTGAGGACATTTACTTTCTTACTGGTCTATCATGCCGTGGTGAGGTTGTGAACCTCAAAGCATGGGGAGCAGGTAGCGGGATGAAGATAGAAGAATATATCGATTCCCATGGTGTAGCAGGGACTCCTAAGGTAGGGATTCAAGTCCCTATCCGGGAAATAAACAACCTCAGTATGAAGATCATTGTCCTAGTGTTGACCAGGATCATTGGTTCGGCCTCGTTGCACTAGGCATTGAGGCCGCTCATGTTCTATGCAGTGCAGTGTGTGAGACCCACAGTGTATGACTAGTGTTCCTCACTACTAGAAAATATGAAGAGCCAGTTGACGGAGTGAAAACAGGGGGATAAAAGAAATTTTGGGTTTTCCTCCATCCTATGCAGTTTCATTTTCGAGCGGGTTCTAGGTTTGGGACCTAGAGTTGAGATTCTCCCGAGAGGACCTCGCGATCCAGCCATGGCACGGTGGACCAAGGTGATGAGGCGGTAGGGGGGAGGTAGGGTTCCAACACCATACAACGAGGAATTCGTGTACTAGTGGCGATGACATGTCATCGCTCTGAATGACTATCCCTACGAGGGGATCGACTTCAGAGGAGATCCATACATGCCACTCCCATCAGGAGCCGCATACGGTGATATAGGTATGTCAAAACGTTTTTACATATTTCAATTTGTTTTTTGTATTTTGTATAATTAGGACACAAATATTTTTGGATGGTGTTTAAGTAATGACTAGACATTTATGTACTGCAGACGTGGGTCCGCGACGGCTAGAGAGTTTCCCTCGACATTGATGGAGGAACCAGGGAGACAAGGCAGTGGGAGGAGAGGCCAAGAGAGTCCTACAAAACATGCAGGGAAACCTATCGCGTTTGACTCATAGGATACCCATGGTTTAGGTAGAGGATCTTCCTAAAGCCATCCAACGATAGGTGGTTGGTGTACCTAGGGCATGGGTACAACTCTTTCGACGTCTCACAAACACCATGGTTTGCTACAATGACACACATCCGGTGCCATGGGCGTAGATGTCGTGAGATATTGCAATACCAACTGTATATATGTATTAAGGGTGTTAGCCTCATTTTGTACTATAAGCACCATATTTTTGGAAATATATAAAAGAGGATCTTTGGATTTACTTATATTTTACAATGTGTACATTGATTAGATGGTTTTCTTTTCTTTTAATTATGTGACAAATGCCAATCTAAAATAAATTTAGCATAAGCATAGGATACATGATTATAATTCCTAGGAATATGATAATATGTAATAAAATCAAATTGTCGTTCTAAAATACGTACCTGTAGGAATCGTCAAAGCAACGTAGGATCACGCACGCGGTAAAAAATGTTTAACTGACATACTACTAACTAGGAATCCAGGCGAACTTCTAATGAACAGATTCGATGTGAGATAGAATCGCGCAAAAGTTCTATGAAGACACTATATTCGGCCACATTGTTCATGGATGGCCCTAGGCATACGCCACCTGAAGACACTAGTAGACCTTCGCACGATTAAACCACCCAAGCGACGTAAGCCAAGTTCTGTGTGTGACTATTGGCTCCGTCTATGAATCCTAAGTAGACCGAAGACTCCATTGACATCTGTCAACCAAGTGAAAACTTGATAAGAAACCCAAAGACGGAAAAAGGAAAGAGATATATACACTAAATTACATTAGTATACAGGGAGTTCCGCCCGAGCCAGGGCTCAAGCGTAGTATCTTTTTAAGTAGAGACCATTTCTGGGCTCGACCAACTTATTCCCTTCATAGTCTTCTAACTCATAGGCTCATTTTTCTAGAACACGTCGCACGATGTAAGGATCGTACCAAGGACCGTGCCACATGGGTTTAAACTTTCCTGCCCCCAGTGGTTCTTTGGATTGATCATACAAAAGGACCAAGTCACCCTCGGTGTACAACCTAGGACAGACAGACTTATTGTACTAGACCTTGACACGTCTTTTGTTCACTTCGATAGCCGTAGATTCGTCTCGACACTGCTAATCGAGACTCTCTAGGTGTACAAGGTGTCGCTCGAGATCGGAAGTGTCAAGTAGGAGTGCAACTGCCAACTTAAGAGAAGGGATTTCACATTCAATAGGTAAAATGGACTCCACACTGTGTACTAACATGAAAGGGGAAAATCCAGTGGTAGTATTGACCGAGGTTCAGTATGCCCAAAGTGTGGGATATAGCATGATGTGCCAGTTTGACTTACTCTGACTGGCTTTTTTTTTCAAAATGGTCTTGAGAGACTTGTTGACGGCCTCTACTTGTCCATTTTCCCGGGGATAATAAGGAGAAGAATGACCATGTCTAAACCCCAACTTAGTTTCTAATTCTTCCATCATCTCATTATGAAAGTGACTGCTATGGTCAGTGACAATATCACTTGGGATACCAAACCGGGCGATAATCTGATTGAATACGAAGAAGGATGCATTCTTCCCATCAGACTTAACTGTAGGCATGGTATCGACCTACTTATTAAAGTAGTCGATGACCATGATAATATGTTGATGCCCCCCAACCAAAGTTGGGTTTCAATCGACGAAGTCCATCCTCCACTTGGTGAAGGGATCGACGGTAACGAATAGATGAAGAGGGGCTGGAAGTGAGCGTATTTTCCGAGTGAACACATGACAGGGGTGACACTTCTTAACCGCTTCAATGCAATCTTTAAAGATTGTAGGCCAGAAATAATCAGCTCGCAAATTTTTTTGGGTTGTCGCAAGCCCGGAAAATATCTTCCGACAAATGAGTGTAGTCGAAACATCTATCTTCAATTATAAACTCCCACAATTTTCTTTGTAATAGACCCAGAACAACAAACCCAAAAAATGATTTTCTCTATTCTCTGATCTGAAACGCACCCACTTCTCGGGTACCCCTAAATTTGTCGTCTTGGGATGATTTGAAATTATGATACCAATTATTTATTAAAGAATAATGAAACAAAAACATGCAAATAATCAAGATTCATGCTAAACTGTAAAATAATGCTTAATCATGCCATAGACATCAATAACCAACAAGCAAGCACATTATACATAAATATCTCAAGGATAATAATTAATACACAATGAAAATAAATATACAAGCACATAAACACATAACAAAGAGCACATGTCTTTAATAAAAAAAATTACCAACTGGCTATAGACCAAGGACATTCCATCCAACCTTAGACATTATTGTTCCAAGTCTCAACAATAGGTCACCCCCGAACCAAGGCTATGAATCCACAAGGATGGGTCTCAGATAGACACTCAACTTCCCAAACTAGTCAACAAACAATCTCTCATAGGTTTCTCAATCACACAACAAAATTTAGTTTACCAGCTCTCTTCCCCTTCAGCATGCACCACCCAAAGATAATGAACCCCCTTCAGTGCTATGCAGTCCCTCAATTTTTCCACCTCTTTCCATGGCTCCAATTCTTCTGGTCAGGAAATCTCAATGTTGGAATTCTTAGGATCCATAGTTGTGAACAAGGTTTAACAACATGCCAATGCATCTCAAGTATACAGGCACCAATTCATAGCTGGAATACACTAGTAATATCTACAACCATCCATCCATGGTTGCTTACCTCCAACGATTCATTTTCCTTTCCCATGCAAACACAAGAATGAGCAAGAAGAGTGAATCAGAGAGGAACGACTCCCAAAAATGATTTCAGTGAGAATGAATGGCCAACCCCCAAGACAATCAAGAACATGGTTTAAATATCAAAAGCATAACATGGAATACCCCCCAAGAAGCTCACGTTACCCCCTCTTCTCTCTAGAATTCAAAGGTTGGAAAATAAAAATAATTAAAAATAAAAAGGCTTAGCCCCTCGTCTTCCCCCCTCACCTCTTGTGTGGAATCAAAACCCCCTATAACTCTTGTACTTGTCCGTCTTGAAACCAATGATGTATTTTATTATTAAAAATGACCAAAATATTACATTTCCTAGGCACTCCAACCCCTTTTAGTTGTTCAAGATATTTGGTATTTCATCAAATAAAATAAAATACAATATTAATACTGGGACTCAAAATCGGGGTATTACATTTCCCTCCACCTTATTTTGGCATTGTCCTTAGTGCATATAAAAAACATATATCAAAATTTCAAAATTCTTCAAAATGTTGTAGGTACTCTGCCTACATGGCATATTTATGCTCCCAAGTAAAATCTCTAGGACCGTAGTAGGTGCACTAAACTTCACCAGCTCTATGACTTGATTACTGAGCACTTTGACTTTTATGTCCAATATGTGCACCAGGTGGACCTGAAAGTCTCCTTCTGGATCCACCTGAATTAAATTTGAATCAATACCATGGTTAGTATCATGTACATACTTTTTCAGCAAAGAGACACGAAATACATTATGCACATTCATGGAATTAGGAAATGCAAGCATGTATGCAACTAGTCCTATTCTGTCTAGTATCTCAAATGGACCACAAAATCTAGTTGCTAGCTTTATACAATTAACCAACTTTAATGAGCTCTTCATGGTATTCATTTTCAAAAGCACATGCTCTCCCACTTTAAATTCTCTAGTTGTCATGTTCTTATATGCATAGCTCTTTTGTCTATCTTGTGCTACCCTCAAATTCTGCTTAATGTTAACCATCTGGTCTTCCATATCCTTGAGAAATTCTGGTCCAAGTATTACTCTTTTTGTTGGGTTATCCCAACTCACTGGAGTATTGCATTTTATACCATACAAAGCTTCAAATGAGCTCATCTTCAATGAATCTTGATACCCATTAGTATAGGCAAACTCAACCAAATGCAAGTAATATTCCCACTTAGATGGCTTATCCATCACATACATTCTCAATATATCCTCAATCACTTGGTTGAATCTCTTTGTCTACCCATCTAATTGTGGATGGTATGTTGTGATAAACTTCATATTTGTACCAAATCCTTTAAATAATCCCTTCCAAAAATTTGAAGTAAACTTTGCATCGTTTTCTGAGACAATTGTCTTAGGTATTCCATGCAACCTAGAAATCTCCCTCATGTAAATTTATGCAATATTAGTTGTTGTATGAGTCATCTTTACAAGAACAAAATGAGAAGCCTTTGTCAAATTATCAACCACTACCATTATTGAATCACGTTGTCTTTTTATCCCGGGCAACTTAGTTATAAAAGCAATGGTTGCTACTTCCCATTTCTTCACTAGAATTGGCAATGGCTGTAGCAAACCCGTTGGGTGTCTATGCTCAACTTTCACTCTCTAATATTCCATACATATTACATTGTAATCAACAACATCCTTCTTCATTACAATCCAACATAATTGGCTTCTTACTGTTGCAATTGTTTTTTGGTAATCAAGATGTACGACATATAGGACATTATGCATTTATTTTAATACCAAAATCCTAAGTTATCTGGAACTAAGAATGCAAATTCTATTTTTATGCATAAGTAATCCATTTTCTTTCATCTCATACTCTTTAATTTTCTGATGTACATTTTCCTACTGTAAACCTTCTTTTACCTATAGATAACGCTAGTTTGTAACAACAACATCCGAATTTTTTCTCTTTAAATCTGACGGATGCATATTAATGGTTGTAGCATGCATAAGATGCATCCTTCTGCTGAGTGCATCAACAAATTTATTTTATTTTCCTTTGATATTCTTGATGTCAAATTTATACTCAAAAATTCTAGCCATCTTTTCTCCCTAGCATTCAAAGTTGGTTGCTCAAAAAGATATTTCAGAAAACTACAGTATGTTCTTAATTCAAATCTCTTTCTCATAATGCCTCCACATCATCAATGCATGAACTATGGAATCAAGCTCCAAATCATGCATGGCATAATTCCTCTCATGTTCTTTAAGCTTTCTAGACTCATAACTAATGGCATGCCCATTTTGAGTGAGGACTCCACCAAGTCCTTCTTTGCATGCATTCGTACATACCACAAAATTCTCATTTTGGCAAACAATCTTTAAAATATGTGCAATAGTAAGTAGTTATTTTAACAAATTAAAGTTCTCTTCACACTTTGTTGACCACTCAAATTTATTTCCCTTCTTCTGTAAAGAGGTGATGGGATGAGCAATCTTAGAGAATCCTTCTATAAATATCTTGTAGTATCCAAATAATCTCATAAACTATATGATTTCTGAAACATTCATTGGTGTTGACCATCCTCTAATGGCTTCAATCATCTATGCATCTACTGATATACCTTCTTCTGAAATAATATGCCCCAAATAATGGATCTGTTCTTGGTAAAAAAACACTTGATTATATTGGCATACAATTAATGCTCCCATAGAACTTGCAACACCAACCTCAAGTGATGTTCATGCTCTCCCTTGGACTTAGAATAGATAAATATGTCATCCAAGAACACAATGACAAACTTATCTAGATTATTTTTGAATATGTCATTCATTAAGCACATAAAAACAATGAGTGCATTGTTCAATCCAAATGGCACCACTACAAATTCATAATGTCCATATATGGTTCTAAAGGATGTCTTATTGATGTCTTCTTCCTTGATTCCTACCTAATGTTATCACGATCTCAATTCTATCTTTGAAATATCTTTTTCCCTCCTATCTGATAAAAAAGGTCATTAATTCTTGTTAGAGGGTTATTTGTTCTTCACTCTGGCTTTATTTAGTTGTTTAAAGTCAATACATAGCTTCAATGTTCCATCCTTGTTTTTAACAAAGAGTATCCCCAAGGTGAAACACTTGGGCATATGTAATGTTTCTTCATAAATTTATGTAGTTGCATTTTTAGTTCTTTTAATTCTAGTGTACTCATTTTATAAGGAGTTTTTGACACAGAAGAAGCTCCTGGTATTAAATAAATAGATAAATATATCTCCCTCTTTAGTGGAAATCCTAGTATTTCTTGGAATACATCTTCAAACTCTTGCAATACTGAAAAATCTTTGAGACTTGACCCTTTTTTCTTTTATGGTTCTTCCACTTGAGTTGCATACAATTCACATCATTTCCGGAAACATCTCTTCAACTTTAAGGTTGGAATATCCCTTGCAAAATTGGGTCTTGGAATTGCTTTCATAGTGCTATGTTTTCCTTCTTCATGAAGACATGTAAATGTCTTGTTATTGCAATCTAGGACAACATGATGCTTTTCCAGCCAATCCATTCCAATTAGGATGTCATAAGTTCTTAATGGTAAGAGATTTATATCAGTAACTATATTTATTCCATTCATATTTATTGGACAACCTATAACCGTCTCATTGATCCTTTTTTTGGTTCTCGTGGCTAAGTGAACCAAACTGGATTTTTCAAGATTACTTTTCTCCAATTGTAATATATCCACTACTTTATGATTAATGTAACAATGGCTGTCTCCTGAATCAATTAAAATAGCAACATGATGATTAATGATATTGTCTTCCACCTCAATCATATGAGATTGGTGTTTTGATTGTCGATCTTCTAAGGCTGCATATATTGTTGGAATATTCCTACCCATGTATTTTACTATAGTAGTCTCTTGGATGTTGTGCATGGCCTTCATTTTGTCTTCTATGTTAGGGAAATCCTTTTACATGTGATATCCTTTGTATCCCCAACATAAGATTGGTGTTATTCCCCTTTTTCCCAAGGAGTATTCCTTCTTGGATTCATTATTAACATACTAATCTTGTTGAATTTTAATGGGGTTGTTTCTTTTGAAAAGAGGTTTGAATCCCTTCCTTATTCTTATCCTTCCAAGATTTCTGTAAAGATTATCTGCCCTTTCCTTGCTCATAGATGTACTTATCCTTTCTAATGGTCTCTATCAAAGTTATGGGATCATCATATTGAATCTTCTCTTTATAAAAATATGGTAGTCCACTCAAAAATATATGTATCTTCACCTTCAAATCCTTGATGAACCCTACATACCTAAGAAATACCAAGAATTTATTTTCATATTCTCTGATGGTCATGCTTCCCAACCAAAGTTCAAATAAATCTTGCATCTTTTTGTCATAGTAGTGCTCTGAAAGATACTCCTTTTGAAAATATCTCTTAAATTGCTTCCAAGTGATCATGTTCTCATTAATGTTCTCAACGTTCTTAATCTTATCCCACCACATAACAACTTTTCCATGCAAATGGTATGTGGCAATTCTGGCTTATAGATTAGAGGATTAGTTATGCAACTGAAAATGATTCACAATTCCAAGCAACCAGGCTTCAAAATCATATTCTCTTTCTCTTTCACCATCAAAAAATGGAGACTTAAGCTTCCTTAGCTCTCCTTGCAAAATTTCCAATTCATGTCTTGTTCTTTGGTACCTAATAGGAGACACTTTTCGATTGCTTATGGAATCTTCATACGCATAAAATTTCCTGGCTAAGTAAGGAGGTGATTGATGTCTATGAATTATACTAGCACTTCTTGAATGACCATCTCTTCTATAGTTATCTCTTCTTTTCTGATGTCTGCCTTCTTCCTCCTGTCTTGAGTCTGATCCATCCTTTGCTTGCCTCTGCAACTGATTTAGGATTTGCATCATTTGAGATTTTATTTGATTTTTTATTTCACCATATTATCATTGTATTCTTTGTAAATCTACGATTCTATTCTCAAGCTTCTCACGATATCTATTAATGTTCTTGGCTCCACTCTGCTCATGTGTCCATTTGATTATGTCTCTACATTACCAACACTTATATTTTGACCTCTAGTTTCTCTCTCATGACTGAAGGCTCTCTCTCCTTCCTCCATATCCAAAATCTACATTCTTATCTTGAAATGATATGTTTATATCCCCTAATTCTACAAAATGTGCAAGCCACAATTTATGTTAGAATTATGCATATTATAGAAATTTTGTCAATTAATGTTGCAGGTCCTTTTTCTGCTCAATTCATGAAGAATTATATCATAGTTCTCCAAATTCTAATTATTTTGGGTTATTCTCTTCTGCATCAAAGTTCCAATGGCTATTCTTATTCCCTAATATGATATTTGAGATGAAAGTTATGGCTCTCTGGAATTAACAGTTCCATCCTTTTTTTGCACATGTTTTCAGAGGTACAATAAAGCTCAGAGGTGAACTTCTGACCCTTATAGAAGAAAATATGAAGAGAACCAAGAAAACGTTTATATCAGGCACATATAGTATTTACAATTGTGAACACAAAAAACATTTCATATTTGGAATTGGATGCTTCAACAAGATTCTACAACAATATGGAATCTGCAACTTTGTGTTGGAATACTAAGAGGGGGGGGGGGGGGGGG